>JARWKJ010000003.1:59609886-59624886 GCA_029959095.1 Rhinichthys osculus | reverse complement strand
GTCTTTCTTTCTGTCTGTCGTTCTGTTCTTTCTGTCTGTCGTTCTGTTCTTTCTGTCTGTCTGTCGTTCTGTCTGTCTGTCTGTCGTTCTGTTCTGTCTGTCGTTCTGTTCTTTCTGTCTGTCGTTCTGTTCTTTCTGTCTGTCGTTCTGTTCTTTCTGTCTGTCTGTCGTTCTGTTCTTTCTGTCTGTCGTTCTGTTCTTTCTGTCTGTCGTTCTGTTCTTTCTGTCTGTCTGTCGTTCTGTTCTATCTGTCTGTCGTTCTGTTCTTTCTGTCTGTCGTTCTGTTCTTTCCGTCTGTCTGGCGTTCTTTCTGTCTGTCGTTCTGTTCTTTCTGTCTGTCGTTCTGTTCTTTCTGTCTGTCGTTCTGTTCTTTCTGTCTGTCTGGCGTTCTTTCTGTCTGTCGTTCTGTTCTTTCTGTCTGTCGTTCTGTTCTGTCTGTCTGTCGTTCTTTCTGTCTGTCGTTCCGTTCTTTCTGTCTGTCGTTGCGTTCTTTCTGTCTGTCGTTCTGTTCTTTCTGTCTGTCTGTCGTTCTGTCTGTCTGTCTGTCGTTTGTTCTGTCTGTCGTTCTGTTCTTTCTGTCTGTCGTTCGGTTCTTTCTGTCTGTCTGTCGTTCTGTTCTTTCTGTCTGTCTGTCGTTCTGTTCTTTCTGTCTGTCTGTCGTTCTGTTCTGTCTGTCGTTCTGTTCTTTCTGTCCGTCGTTCTGTTCTTTCTGTCTGTCGTTCTGTTCTTTCTGTCTGTCTGTCGTTCTGTTCTTTCTGTCTGTCTGTCGTTCTGTTCTTTCTGTCTGTCTGTCGTTCTGTTCTTTCTGTCTGTCGTTCTGTTCTTTCTGTCTGTCGTTCTGTTCTTTCTGTCTGTCTGGCGTTCTTTCTGGCTGTCGATCTGTTCTTTCTGTCTGTCGTTCTGTTCTGTCTGTCTGTCGTCTTTCTGTCTGTCGTTCTTCCTGTCTGTCGTTCTGTTCTTTCTGTCTGTCGTTCTGTTCTTTCTGTCTGTCTGTCGTTCTGTCTGTCTGTCTGTCGTTCTGTTCTGTCTGTCGTTCTGTTCTTTCTGTCTGTCGTTCTGTTCTTTCTGTCTGTCTGTCGTTCTGTTCTTTCTGTCTGTCGTTCTGTTCTTTCTGTCTGTCTGTCGTTCTGTTCTTTCTGTCTGTCTGTCGTTCGGTTCTTTCTGTCTGTCGTTCTGTTCTTTCTGTCTGTCGTTCTGTTCTTTCTGTCTGTCGTTCTGTTCTTTCTGTCTGTCGTTCTGTTCTGTCTGTCGTTCTGTTCTTTCTGTCCGTCGTTCTGTTCTTTCTGTCTGTCGTTCTGTTCTTTCTGTCTGTCGTTCTGTTCTTTCTGTCTGTCTGTCGTTCTGTTCTTTCTGTCTGTCGTTCTGTTCTTTCTGTCTGTCGTTCTGTTCTTTCTGTCTGTCTGTCGTTCTGTTCTTTCTGTCTGTCGTTCTGTTCTTTCTGTCTGTCGTTCTGTTCTTTCTGTCTGTCTGTCGTTCTGTTCTTTCTGTCTGTCGTTCTGTTCTTTCTGTCTGTCTGTCGTTCTGTTCTTTCTGTCTGTCGTTCTGTTCTTTCTGTCTGTCTGTCGTTCTGTTCTTTCTGTCTGTCTGTCGTTCTGTTTTTTCTGTCGTTCTGTTCTTTCTGTCTGTCTTTCTGTTCTTTCTGTCTGTCGTTCTGTTCTGTCTTTCTGTTCTTTCTGTCTGTCGTTCTGTTCTTTCTGTCGTTCTGTTCTTTCTGTCTGTCTGTCGTTCTTTCTGTCTGTCGTTCTGTTCTTTCTGTCTGTCGTTCTGCTCTTTCTGTCTGTCTTTCTGTTCTTTCTGTCTGTCTGTCGTTCTGTTCTTTCTGTCTGTCTGTCGTTCTGTTCTTTCTGTCTGTCGTTCTGTTCTTTCTGTCTGTCGTTCTGTTCTTTCTGTCTGTCTGTCGTTCTGTTCTGTCTGTCTGTCGTTCTGTTCTTTCTGTCTGTCGTTCTGTTCTTTCTGTCTGTCTGTCGTTCTGTTCTTTCTGTCTGTCGTTCTGTTCTTTCTGTCTGTCTGTCGTTCTGTTCTTTCTGTCTGTCTGTCGTTCTGTTCTTTCTGTCTGTCTGTCGTTCTGTTTTTTCTGTCGTTCTGTTCTTTCTGTCTGTCTTTCTGTTCTTTCTGTCTGTCGTTCTGTTCTGTCTTTCTGTTCTTTCTGTCTGTCGTTCTGTTCTTTCTGTCGTTCTGTTCTTTCTGTCTGTCTGTCGTTCTGTTCTTTCTGTCTGTCTGTCGTTCTGTTCTTTCTGTCTGTCTGTCGTTCTTTCTGTCTGTCGTTCTGTTCTTTCTGTCTGTCGTTCTGTTCTTTCTGTCTGTCTGTCTGTCGTTCTGTTCTTTCTGTCGTTCTGTTATTTTTCTGTCGTTCTGTTTTATCTGTCTGTCGTTCTTTCTGTTGTTCTGTTCTTTCTGTCTGTCATTCTTTCTGTCGCTCTGTTCTTTGTCTGTCGTTCTGTTCTTTCTGTCTATCGTTCTTTCTCGTTCTGTTCTTTCTGTCTGTCGTTCTTTCTGTCAGTCGTTCTGTTCTTTCTGTTCTGTTCTTTCTGTCTGTCGTTCTGTTCTTTCTGTCTTTCTTTCTCTCGTTCTGTTCTTTCTGTCTTTCTGTTCTTTCTGTCTGTCGTTCTGTTCTTTCTGTCGTTCTGCTCTTTCTGTCGTTCTTTCTCTCATTCTGTTCTTTCTGTCTGTCTTTCTGTTCTTTCTGTCTGTCGTTTTGTTCTTTCTGTCGTTCTGTTCTTTCTGTCTATCGTTCTTTCTCGTTCTGTTCTTTCTGTCGTTCTGTCTGTCATTCTGTTCTTTCTGTCTGTCGTTCTGTTCTTTCTGTCTGTCGTTCTGTTTGTCTGTCGTTCTTTCTCTCGTTCTGTTCTTTCTGTCTGTCTTTCTGTTCTTTCTGTCTGTCGTTCTGTTCTTTCT
This sequence comes from Rhinichthys osculus, assembly GCA_029959095.1. Lineage (NCBI taxonomy): Eukaryota > Metazoa > Chordata > Actinopteri > Cypriniformes > Leuciscidae > Rhinichthys > Rhinichthys osculus. Next base: position 59,621,991 of record JARWKJ010000003.1, on the reverse strand, counting down.
GTCTGTCTTTCTGTTCTTTCTGTCGTTCTGTTCTTTCTGTCGTTCTGTTCTTTGTCTGTCATTCTGTTCTTTCTGTCTGTCGTTCTTTCTGTCGTTCTGTTCTTTCTGTCTGTCGTTATTTCTGTCGTTCTGTTTGTCTGTCGTTCTGTTCTTTCTGTCTATCGTTCTTTCTCGTTCTGTTCTTTCTGTCTGTTGTTCTTTCTGTCTGTTGTTCTTTCTGTCTGTCGTTCTGTTCTTTCTGTCTGTCGTTCTGTTCTTTCTGTCGTTCTTTCTGTCTGTCGTTCTGTTCTTTCTGTCGTTCTGTTCTTTCTGTCTGTCGTTCTTTCTGTCTGTCTGTCGTTCTTTCTGTCTGTCGTTCTGTTCTTTCTGTCTGCCGTTCTGTTCTTTCTCTCGTTCTGTCTGTCATTCTTTCTGTCTGTCGTTCTGTTCTTTCTGTCTGTCGTTCTGCTCTTTCTGTCTGTCGTTCTTTCTGTCTGTCGTTCTGTTCTTTCTGTCTGTCTGTCGTTCTGAACGTTTCTGTCTGTCTGTCGTTCTGTTCTTTCTGTCTGTCGTTCTGTTCTTTCTGTCGTTCTTTCTGTCTGTCGTTCTGTTCTTTCTGTCGTTCTGTTCTTTCTGTCTGTCGTTCTTTCTGTCTGTCTGTCGTTCTTTCTGTCTGTCGTTCTGTTCTTTCTGTCTGCCGTTCTGTTCTTTCTCTCGTTCTGTCTGTCATTCTTTCTGTCTGTCGTTCTGTTCTTTCTGTCTGTCGTTCTGCTCTTTCTGTCTGTCGTTCTTTCTGTCTGTCGTTCTGTTCTTTCTGTCTGTCTGTCGTTCTGAACGTTTCTGTCTGTCTGTCGTTCTGTTCTTTCTGTCTGTCGTTCTGTTCTTTCTGTCTGCCGTTCTGTTCTTTCTCTCGTTCTGTTCTTTCTGTCGTTCTGTTCTTTCTGTCGTTCTGTTATTTCTGTCTATCGTTCTTTCTCGTTCTGTTCTTTCTGTCGTTCTGTTCTTTCTCGTTCTGTTCTTTCTGTCTGTCGTTCTTTCTGTCTGTTGTCCTGTTCTTTCTGTCTGTCGTTCTGTTCTTTCTGTCTGTCGTTCTGTTCTTTCTGTCTGTCTGTCGTTCTTTCTGTCTTTCGTTCTGTTCTTTCTGTCTGTCGTTCTTTCTGTCTGTCGTTCTGTTCTTTCTGTCTGTCGTTCTGTTCCTTCTGTCGTTCTTTCTCTCATTCTGTTCTTTCTGTCGTTCTGTTCTTTCTGTCGTTCTGTTCTTTCTGTTTGTCGTTCTTTCTTTCTGTCTGTCGTTCTTTCTGTCATTCTGTTATTTCTGTCTGTCGTTCTTTCTCGTTCTTTTCTTTATGTCTGTCGTCCTTTCTGTCGTTCTGTTCTTTCTGTCTGTCGTTCTTTCTCGTTCTGTTCTTTCTGTCTGTCGTTCTGTTCTTTCTGTCTGTCGTTCTGTTCTTTCTGTCTGTCTTTCTGTTCTTTCTGTCTGTCGTTCTGTTCTTTCTGTCTGTTGTTCTGTTCTTTCTGTCTGTTGTTCTGTTCTTTCTGTCTGTTGTTCTGTTCTTTCTGTCTGTTGTTCTGTTCTTTCTGTCTGTCGTTCTTTCTGTCGTTCTGTTCTTTCTGTCTGTCGTTCTGTTCTTTGTCTGTCGTTCTGTTCTTTCTGTCTATCGTTCTTTCTCGTTCTGTTCTTTCTGTCTGTCGTTCTTTCTGTCGTTCTGTTCTTTCTGTCTGTCGTTCTTTCTGTCTGTCGTTCTGTTCTTTCTGTCGTTCTGTTCTTCCTGTCGTTCTGTTCTTTCTGTAGTTCTGTTCTTTCTGTCGTTCTGTTCTTTCTGTCTGTCGTTTTGTTCTTCCTGTCGTTCTGTTCTTTCTGTAGTTCTGTTCTTTCTGTCGTTCTGTTCTTTCTGTCTGTCGTTTTGTTCTTTGTCTGTCGTTCTGTTCTTTCTGTCTGTCATTCTGTTCTTTCTGTCTGTCGTTCTGTTCTTTCTATCGTTCTTTCAGTCTGTCGTTCTTTTCTTTGTCTGTCAGTTTTTTGTCTCCTGGTTCCCACTTTTTTCACATATCGCTTTACTGTCTCTTTCTCTTTTCTCTGTCTGTCGTTCTTTCTTTCTTTCTTTCTTTCTGTTGGTCTTTCTTTCTGTCTTTCGTTCTTTTCTTCTATGTCTGTCATTCTTTCTTTCTGTCTGTTTGTCGTTCTATTCTTCTCTCTGTCGTTCTTTTCTTCTGTCTGTCGTTCTTTTCTTTGTCAGTGTTTTTGTCTCCTGGTTCCCTCTTTTTTCCCCATATCCCTTTACTGTCGGTTTCTTTCAGTCTGTCATTCTCTCATTTTTGTCTGTCGTTCTTTTCTTCTCTGTCTGTCATTTTTTTTGTCTCCTGGTTCCCTTTTTCCCATACACATTTACTGTCGGTTGCTTACTGTCTGTCATTCCTTTTCAGTCTTCTTTCTTTCTTTCTTTCTTTCTGTTGTTCCTTCTTTCTTTCTCTTTCTTTATTTCTGTCAGTCATGCAAGAACCCTGTTTTCCCTCTCATAACTGTTTTTTAAAGGTTTTATCCTTTCGACAGTGACTGAATGTAAAGGCTCGTTTCAAGCTTTGCCTGGTGATGAGTTCATGGACAGATTTAATTCTCTAGTTGACCGGGATTAAATGATAACTGACAGACGTCATCTAATTTGAAATGGTCTTGCACAAGTGGCAAAAGGTGCGATTGTTGCAGAATGAAAAGATGGATTATGACTGTAATCTCTCAGGAAATATCTCGGAGTGATTGTTTTATGTGCGTGCGTGTGTGTGTGTGGGACAGCGAGCGGTCCAACCGTTCTGCTGTGATTAATTTGGCTGTTGATGGGACGAGATTAAACAGATGTGTCAGTCTTGTTTTTGGACACATTTTCTGTCTGTTCTGTTCGCTCATCAAGCGCTAAACCCTTCCTCCAACTACCCACCAATCCCTTCTGCACTCATTCATCCTTCCCTCTTTCCAGTGACCCATCTTTCCTGCATGTTTTGGTTAGATAATGACCCTTGTTCTTGCAAGCAGAGTTAACATCAGTGGTCTCCAGGCTTGCTCAGTTCTAGTTCAGAAGGAAGTTGTAGAAATCAAACACACCTGAAGCAGGTCCTCGGGTCCAGCAGCAGGTGTTTTGGAGAAATCCCGAACCTTTTCCCTCCAGGAGCAGGAATGGACACCCCTGGTTTAGCTTAACCCTCCCCCTAACCTGTTAACCCCTTAGTAACAAATGAGTTTCAAGGGTTATAGCCAGAGCCAATGATTCCCCCCTTCAGCTGTCCATAATTTCTCTGATCAGATCAGTTCTTTCTATCGGTCGTTTTTTTTCTTTTCTTTCTGCCGTTCTTTATTCTTGTGTCTGTCATTCTTTTTTCTGTGTCGTTCTTTTCCTTTCTGTCTGACTGCAAAACCCGATAAGTTCAGTAAACTCAAATTGTGTAGACACCAATTACCTCAAAAAATGTAAGCAAATCAACTAAATTTAAGTAAACAATAATTATAAATGACAATTAAGACAAACTGAAAAATGTGACTTTATTTAATATTTAAGTGCACTGTACATAACTTGATTTTCATACGTAATGTTTTCAATTACTTCGATGCAGTGGTACTTTATTAAATACAAATATTAACTCAAGCATATAGGCTAATCATTAAGTCATCATGTTGAAGTTGCAAAAAAAACAACAACACACAACTTTGGCTATACTGTACAAATGATTTTTTTTTATTCACATTGTGACGGTGTATTTCTGAACATGTCAAACACAGGAGTGATGTTTGTGTCAGTGATATCCTCCTGGAATTAGCAGGGGGTAAAACTAAGTTTAACTTACGCTACTAAAACTAGACATTTATATTTAATGCTGACAGCAGTATAATTGTACGTCACACGCATCACACACATGACCAGCGTCGGCCAATAGTGAGCCTGCGTGTGACGTACAACCCAGAAGCGCTGCGCTGTTACACTACGTGAACTCACTCGAGGCCACAGAGAAGGAAATGAAGAGTTGAATAAAGTCGTTATTTTTGTTTGTTTTTTTGCGCACAAAAAGTATTCTCGTCGCTTGATAAACTTAAGGTTGAGCCGCTGTAGTCACTCGGACTATTTTAACGATGTCTTTCATAACTTTTGGGCCGGCAAGTTTCAATCCCTTAGAAGCCTATGGAGTGATCCAGCTCTCAGATTTAATAAAAAATATCTTAATTTGTGTCCCGAAGACGAACGAAAGTCTTACGGAGTTGGAACCACATGAGGGCGAGTAATTACTGACAGCATTTTCATTTTGGGGGTGAACTATCCCTTTAACACCTCGCCGACGCCATATCTAGCATGCTAAATATGTCAGCTGACTCGATAGCCTTTGGGGTCACGTGTCGCAAAGAGCAACAGCCAATGATCAGCTTGTTATCACATTACACAAGCCTTTTGTATTTGTAACCATCGTTGCCAAACGACAACACGAGCAAGCTCTGCTTTTCCATTATAAACATGTTTTACTCTGTAGCGCAGACAATCCCTGCTGCCCGCGTGTGTTATCCATCCTTTCACCGTCATTGCCCGTTCCACTTCTCGCGTGTGTTTTCGTGACAAAACGTGGTTTGGGGACCGGATCGAGTCGCTAGGTGACAGTTGTTGTCCGCTCGTGTAGTGTGTATCCCCCTGTTGCAGATCGTTTACATAGTGTCACATAGTGTGAACACCACAACGACAGAGCAAGTCATGTAGTCTGAACAGCACCGCGATCTGCCGACGGTTAAAGTTGCGTAGTGTGAACTAGGCATTAGCGGCTAGTTTGTGCATGTAGAAATAAAACATAGACCGAATAAAGTCACATTCACCAGGGTTGCGTTTCCCAAAAAGCATGTTTGATCGTAGAAACATTTGCCACCAATGGTCTCAACGATAAAAAATCGCGATAGGAAACGCAGTCCTGAACAGTGCGCTTGACAACAGCAACATTCAAAACGTTTACTGCTAAAATGCCAGCTTACGTGAACATTATCGCCCTGCTTTGATGTTAAAATTACACTAAAGCAGTGACGCTAAAATAGCATTCAAAAGCACCGGGGAAATGCCGCGCGTAAAAACAGCGCCTCCCAATGATTGAAACGTTTCTTCAAAAGCAAGTAAGCAAATAAGAAATGTTCACAGATGTTTGATTGACTCAGTAGTTGTTCCGTTGAGTTTGCTCCGGTCGCAACATGATATCATGACTTTGCGTAAACATACACGCCACTTTCAAGTCAAGTGGCGTGTTTTCTATACGCATTTTGAGCTATCCGCGTGTATGTCCACGCCGAAACGAACCGTCATCTTTTGCGTGTATGTCTACGCCGTTAAACGTCCGAGTGATTCCGCGTGTATGTGTACGCCGTTAAATGTCCGAGCGAAACGAAGCAAAATTCATATCTACATCTGTGGAGCAATATTTTTTTTTCCTATGATGGTAGGGGAAGACTCATAAATGGTATTAACCCCAGTGACGGGTAGGTTTAGGGACGGGGTTGGGGTAGGTCATATATTTATACAGTAATGTAACGTTAAGTCAACGGCGTTGATAAACACGCTGAAAAGCGATTATGCGTGTTGATAGTACGCCAAAAATGGAAATACGAGCGCGAGTGTCCGCCGATGACGTCGGCTAGCGCAACGTAAACATTAAAGTAATAATTTAAATAGGAGCGTTTACTCAAAAATGTTGATAAAATGTGATTGTTTTAAGTTTCACCAACTATACAGCAGACTTTAATTGCAATGTTCTCAATCTGTTTAAGTTATTGCTGTTCGGGTTTACAGCGCGTCTTTGTCAATCCTTTGTTCTTTTACTTCTTTCTGTTGTTTTTTCCCCCCGTCTGTCTTTCTGTCATTCCTTCTTTCTATCTGTCTTTCTTTCTATTTGTCGTTTTTTTATTTTCTTTCTGTCTCTCCTTCTTTTCAGTCTCTCTTTCTATCACTAATTCGTTCTCTGTCAGTTCTTCTTTCTTTCTGTCCATCGTTCTTTTCGCTTTCTGTTGTTTTCCCCCATCTGTCTTTCTGTCATTCCTTCTTTCTGTCTGTCATTCCTTCTTTCTCTCCGTCAATTCTTCTTTCTGTCTGTCGTTTTTTCTTTCTTTCTGTCTGTCGTTTTTCTTTCTGTCTGTCGTTTTTCTTTCTTTCTGTCTGTCGTTTTTTCCCCTTCTTTCTGTCTGTCATTTTTCTTTCTGTCTGTCGTTTTTCTTTCTTTCTGTCTGTCGTTTTTTCCCTACTTTCTGTCTGTCTTTCTATCACTAATTCTTTCTGTCAGTTCTTCTTTCTGTCCGTCGTTCTTTTCCTTCTTTCTGTCATTTTTTTTTCTGACTGTCATGATCTTTCTGCCCCCTCTCTCTCTCTCTCTCTGCCTCTGATCTCATTGCGGTGTGTTTGTGAAGCAGGCAGAGGGCTGCTTATGTAACACTGCGGCGTGTTTTTGCTGACACATATATGTGAAAGAGGATTGGCGTGAGGCCCTGGACAGAGAATCTGATGTTTGGGGATTATTTCATATTGATGCATGTTTCTTTCAGCGCTCGGTCCCTGCAGGCGCCTCAGATGTGACCTGTGTTATCAGAGGACAGTGTGAAAGCTGAACATGGAGAATGGAGACACCGGCTGAGCTGAACAGCACCCACCCACACACACACACACACACACACACACACACACACACCCCTCGTTCCCTGTTCGTCTTGCACCGTCTCACTGTTTCTCACACGCTGTCCTGCTGCAGGCAGATATTCCCTGATGCTCTCCCTCCCCGTAGTTTCACACTCATTGACTAACATGAACGTACATGTGCACACACACACACACACACACACGTCTGGTTCCCTATTTTTGTGGGGACTCTCCATAGATATAATGATTTTTATACTGTACGTACGTGTATATTCTGTCCCCTTACACTAACCCACCCCTAAACCTACCCATCACAGAAAACTTAATGCATTTTTACATTTTCAAAAAAAAAAAATTTAGTATGTTTATTAACCAATTTCCTTTGTGGGGAACCGCTTACTGGTCCCCACAATGTAAGTGATCTCAGGTTTTACTATCCTTGTGTAATATAAACCTACTACACACACAACACACACACACACAGTGAGTTAAGTCAGATAGATTTGATCACAAATGAAACCTGCTTAATACTTCAGACAGCAATGAGGTTAACCAGAGTTTAAATGAAGACTTGCCTGAGTCTCCTTGTCAGATGTTTCTTCATACAAGATGACAAAGTCTGTAAAAAAAACATTTCTGCGGTCTCCATTTATTTTATAGTTTTATACTCTTAATGTATTGCAACTATTGAAATGACTCATCCCATGTCAAGTCCAAATCTGTGCAGTTATTTTTTCCATGACATACAAAAGTAGAAAAGTCATCACTGAAAGCTAATTTCCTTGTTAATCTGACAAGCTCCATCAAGGACACAGTAAAAGCAGCGTATGAGTCATAGACTAGTCATAGACTACTATCATACGACCTGTTTTCACCTGATGATTATCATATGACTTATTTTGTGCTTTTTGGAGCTTGACAGATGTGGTCATTTATGAACTGTTCTTTGAATGGAAGATATAAAGATTCTTAAAAATCCTCTTTTTGCGTTATACAAAAAATGCCAGCATGTGTGTTTGTGACGACATTAGATAAATGATGCATTTAAAGTCCCCCAGTGGTGAAAATCAAGCTTTTAATGGTGTTTATGTGTCCATGTGGTGTTTTTAATATGCTTTAAGACAAACCATGTGTAAATTCATAAGTCGACACCATTGTTGAGTATTTGCGACAACAAAAGTGAAAATCAGCGAAGAAATGGCTAGAGTTGCCAAGTTCCCCTTTAAAACTGCAGCGAACCAAAGACAGTCTCAAAAACACGGTTTGAAATCGCTGGTGTTTCTGACGTCACACACGACCTTGTAACCAATCAGATCAACGTGCCGGCGGGCTTTAGCATATCATTAACAGCGAGCTAGCAGGGGAGTCTCAAGAGATGCCAGGTTATCCCGGTATATTTTTCTGTTGATATAAAAAATCGGGTATAGATTTAGCAATATAGCAGGTGTATGATGTATATTACGATGTCATGATAAACTATATGCGTTTCTCCACTGACGTTCTGAGATGTTCAAAGTGTTTCTAATGATGTTAGAAGGCCGCCGTCTGACTCTGAGACGGCGAACGGGAACAGGGTTTGCGTAACATTAGCAACACATTATTAGTCAAGTAGTCAAGCAGAAGGCTAATCATATTAATCCCGTTATGTGTCCGACGTTGTAAAGAGCGACACCATTGTGCAGCGTTTACCTCAGTAAGTTGACTGAGCAAGTGGATCTCTGAGCTGGTGTGATTGAGTGAGTGAGTGGAGGCGGGGTTAATTAGCATATTCATTGAACTGCGTATATAAAATGAGGCAAGGGTGTAGAGTTACATTCAAGCTATTTTAAGGAATGAAGAATTTTTGTTTAACTGGAAAAAACGTTTAAATGTCATTTTGGTGATCAAAGATGAGTTTTAAGGGATAAAATGATTGACTACGGGGGGCTTAATGATGATAATAATAACTAGAAAGTGTTTTCAGTGTGTGCTGAATATAACTAGCACTTGATCTGATGATGCTGTTAGTGTTAACAATGGATTCAAACAATTACAGTTTGTCTCTCTGGCATTGGGATGATAATGTGCTCATTTTCTGTAATTGTATAACCGCCATCATTTTAATGTGTGGGTTGTTTATGATTGAACGCTAAAGGCTTTTGGAAATACACTTACTGCATTTACTTCTCCATCCATCTCTCAGTCTTCTGTGTTTCTGCTGGAAGCCTCTTCGGGGTTTTGATTCGGCAGGTTGCGAGGGTCACTGTCAGGTCAGCGCTGACAAAGTCTCACTTCCTCCAGGCTTTTCTCGAGACACTGAATCATGAAGCCATTGCTGCGTTGATGATGCCACGAACAGCCCGCATCATTCAGACGCTTGTAGATCCCCTCGGGGGGATATCCATGTGGAGATCTGGAGCATGTGACGGAAAGTGAGGCAAGCGGATTAATCTGCATCCAAAGTGGACATATTTTGGAGGGATGGGTGATGTACAGATGGATGGGTTACCCAGGGAATTTAGATAATGTGGATGCTGACGACTAACAGCAGCTGTCCTGTTCAATTCTAAAAAGTGTTGGGTTAAAAACAACCCAATTTGGGTTATTTGCCAACCCAGCGTTGGGTCAAAATTGGACAAACCCAGCATGTTCACTCAACATGCTGGGTTGTTTTATTAAACTCAGCTATTGATTCAAAATGACTATATTGCTGGATTAAAATGAACCCAAAATACGTTGGAAATTTAAATCACACACAGAATTACTATAGTAACAAAGGCAACAGTAATAAACAAAAGCTGAACATTTATTAATATGCAAGAACACCCAGGAATGCACAAAAAAACCTGTACCTGAGTAAAAAAAGTGCAGAAAAGAATGAAAACTCGACAATTATACAGATAAACGAAATTGATTTTTTAAAGTTGAATATTTAACACTTATTTTAAAAATACATTTGACGAGGATACAAAATGCCAGCGCTCTGTGTAACCCATCAGATGGGTTGTTGTAGTAAAGCCACCGCTGGGTTGTTACGTCGGAGGGCAGGTGGGGGAGGGGTGTATTGTTGTCAGTGAGATTTACCCAGCCACTAACCCAACGGATGGGTAACAAAAACTACCCAACTATGGAAAAATATCCCAACAAAATGACCCAACAGGCTCAATCCAGCGTTTGGGTAGAAAAAACAACCCAGCGTTTTTTAGAGTGTATGGTGCCATGGAAAGAAAAAAACCTGCAACTACACATGCAGTGATGACCAGAGGTGTAGTGGTAAAAAAAGAGGTGGGTAAACTATAAATTCTGGTGGACCACGACGTGGTCACCCGGTAAGGTGGGCCACTGCCTACCGGTGTATATATCTCCTGATGACATTGCTATATAGGGAGGGCTCGACATTAAGCCCTTTCATACGCTTAATCTGTCATTCACTTGTCCGAGTAAAAAAGTTTCTCGTCCGGATTTTTTTTGTGTGTGTGTGTGTGTGTTAATTTATTCTAAAACAATATTCTCATCAGTGTTCAATCAGCTTTGATATTTAAATCGGCATATTGTAATATCTGCACCTTTAAAGGGCATCCCCTCCCCCAATCATATTAAATGTATGCTTCATCTTTCATTTTAAATTCCTAAATTTGATCAATAAATTCAATTATTTCGAATAGGCCTAATAATAAGACACTATAGGGCTGATCAAATTAAATCATTTACACATTTACATAAAATAATGTTATGAAATTGATTTAAATTTACAAATAAGAAACGTTGGAAAGAATCTACTTTTAAACATAACACTAAACCGCCAGTAGGTGGCGGCAGGCGATCGTCTTAATGAGTGAGTCATTGATTCATTCAATCAAACGATTTGTTCAAACGGTTGATTCATTCAAGAACGAGACAGATGTTTATGAATGGGTCATTGAATCTTTGACTCAATCGATTCGTTCAAAATGCTGAATCATTCAGTAATGAAAACAGGTCGAGTGTTCCTGTGAGATGCGCCGTGGTTCTGCTGTGATTTTTGTTTGGAACTATTTTCGCTGCTGAAACAGAACAAAAACAGCCAATATTGCATCTAAAATGTAAGTGATTTAATTTTAACTGTTTATTGAACTGTTGTAGGAAATCAATGTCACATTTTCAATCGTGATGGTGTTCAGGAAAAACGATTGAATGAATGTTAAAATTATAAAAACTCCACATTTAAATTTTGTATAGGCAGTATGTTGTTAACTGAGTGTGTGTGTGTGCGCTCATTTGTGTAGTGTCTCCTCGAGAGGCTGCGCGAGCGTCAACAGCGCAACCTTACCGTCAGTAAAAGTCAACAACACTGACAGTAATGCAGTGCAATATGAAAGATTTCGTCTTTGGTTTAACAACCTATGAAACTAATAATGAACAATATGAAACTAAAACGACATAAGCTTAACTTATAGCTATTTAGAGGTGGATAAACGCACTTTGGAGGTGGGTAAACGCTATTTCCGAATATTGGGAGGTGCATAAACGGCGTTTACGTGCGTTTAGCCTCCACTACATCCCTGGTGATGACATATTTCGGTAACACTTTACAATAAGGTTCATTAGTTAACATGAACTAAAAATGAACTGCACTTTTACAGCATTAGTTAATCTTTGTTAATGTTAATTTCAGCATTTACTAATACATTATTAAAATCAAAAGTTGTATTTGTTAACGTTAGTAGTTAATGCACTGTGAACTAACATGAACAAACAATGAACAACTGTATTTGTATTAACTAACGTTAACAAAGATGAACAAATAAATGTGTTGCTCATAGTTCATGTTAGTTAATACATTAATGTTAACAAATGAAACCTTATTGTAAAGTGTTACCCATATTTCTGTAGGCTTACTGAGTAGTTAGAAACACCCTGGTTCCCCAGACAAAAAGCCAATAGGATTTGTCCATTTGTTTTTAGGTTATTATAGAAAACATGCTCTGTGAGCAACAAAAGTGTATGATTCTTACACGTTTTGTTCAAGATAATCTCTTATGAACTAGGTTTTATGAATTTTGAGTCCGAAATATAATCGTAAGCTAAACTTAGGCTATTAATGAATTACACCACCATCACTAAACTTCAATCTTTGAGTCCTCCTGTAGTAAATCATTTTATCCCTTAAAACTCATCTTTGATCACCAAAATGACATATGTAAAGTTTTTTTTCTTGAAATTCTTTTCTTTATGCCTTAACATAGCTTTTTTTTTTTATATATTTTTTTTTTTTATATAGCACAAGTTTAACACAACCGTAGTTGATCCAAAGTGCTTTACAGTATAATAAAAATAAAATAGAAGAATAAAAAGAGAAAAGAAAAAGTAGTAGACAAAAGGCAAAAAATAGATAAAATGAAGGATCAAACCATTCAGTTTATACAAACAGCAAATACATAACGTAGAACACCAAATTATTTAAAATTTACTCAAATGCGAGAGAGTAAAAATGGGTCTTTAAGCTGGATTTAAAAGCAACCAGAGATGG
>JARWKJ010000003.1:59589886-59604886 GCA_029959095.1 Rhinichthys osculus | reverse complement strand
TGATGGATAGATGCACTTTTATCATGGATAGATGCACTTCAATCATGGATAGATGCACTTTTATCATGGATAGATGGACTTTTATCAAGGATAGATGCACTTTTATCATGGATAGATGCACTTTTATCATGGATAGATGCACTTTAATCATGGATAGATGCACTTTTATCATGGATAGATGGACTTTTATCAAGGATAGATGCACTTTTATGATGGATAGATGCACTTTTATCATGGATAGATGCACTTTTATGATGGATAGATGCACTTTTATCATGGATAGATTCACTTTTATCATGGATAGATGCACTTTTATGATGGATAGATGCACTTTTATCATGGATAGATGCACTTTTATGATGGATAGATTCACTTTTATCATGGATAGATGCACTTTTATCATGGATAGATGGAATTTTATCATGGATAGATGCACTTTTATCATGGATAGATGCACTTTTATGATGATAGATGCACTTTTATCATGGATAGATGCACTTTTATGATGGATAGATGCACTTTTATCATGGATAGATGCACTTTTATCATGGATAGATGCACTTTTATCATGGATAGATGCACTTTTATGATGGATAGATGCACTTTTATCATGGATAGATTCACTTTTATCATGGATAGATGCACTTTTATCATGGATAGATGCACTTTTATCATGGATAGATGCACTTTTATGATGGATAGATGCACTTTTATCATGGATAGATGCACTTTTATGATGGATAGATGCACTTTTATCATGGATAGATGCACTTTTATGATGGATAGATGCACTTTTATCATGGATAGATGCACTTTTATGATGGATAGATGCACTTTTATGATGGATAGATGCACTTTTATTATGGATAGATGCACTTTTATGATGGATAGATTCACTTTTATCATGGATGGATGCACTTTTATCATGGATGGATGCACTTTTATCATGGATAGATGCACTTTTATGATGGATAGATGCACTTTTATCATGGATAGATGCACTTTAATCATGGATAGATGCACTTTTATCATGGATAGATGGACTTTTATCAAGGATAGATGCACTTTTATCATGGATAGATGCACTTTTATCATGGATAGATGCACTTTAATCATGGATAGATGCACTTTTATCATGGATAGATGGACTTTTATCAAGGATAGATGCACTTTTATGATGGATAGATGCACTTTTATCATGGATAGATGCACTTTTATGATGGATAGATGCACTTTTATCATGGATAGATTCACTTTTATCATGGATAGATGCACTTTTATGATGGATAGATGCACTTTTATCATGGATAGATGCACTTTAATCATGGATAGATGCACTTTTATCATGGATAGATGCACTTTTATCATGGATAGATGCACTTTTATCATGGATAGATGCACTTTTATCATGGATAGATGGACTTTTATCAAGGATAGATGCACTTTTATGATGGATAGATGCACTTTTATCATGGATAGATGCACTTTTATGATGGATAGATGCACTTTTATCATGGATAGATTCACTTTTATCATGGATAGATGCACTTTTATGATGGATAGATGCACTTTTATCATGGATAGATGCACTTTTATGATGGATAGATTCACTTTTATCATGGATAGATGCACTTTTATCATGGATAGATGGAATTTTATCATGGATAGATGCACTTTTATGATGGATAGATGCACTTTTATCATGGATAGATGCACTTTTATGATGGATAGATGCACTTTTATCATGGATAGATGCACTTTTATGATGGATAGATGCACTTTTATCATGGATAGATGCACTTTTATCATGGATAGATGCACTTTTATCATGGATAGATGCACTTTTATGATGGATAGATGCACTTTTATCATGGATAGATTCACTTTTATCATGGATAGATGCACTTTTATCATGGATAGATGCACTTTTATCATGGATAGATGCACTTTTATGATGGATAGATGCACTTTTATCATGGATAGATGCACTTTTATGATGGATAGATGCACTTTTATCATGGATAGATGCACTTTTATGATGGATAGATGCACTTTTATCATGGATAGATGCACTTTTATGATGGATAGATGCACTTTTATGATGGATAGATGCACTTTTATTATGGATAGATGCACTTTTATGATGGATAGATTCACTTTTATCATGGATGGATGCACTTTTATCATGGATAGATGCACTTTTATCATGGATAGATGCACTTTTATCATGGATGGATGAACTTTTATTATGGATAGATGCACTTTTATGATGGATAGATGCACTATTATGATGGATAGATGCACTTTTATGATAGATAGATGCACTTTTATGATGGATGGATGCACTTTTATCATGGATAGATGCACTTTTATCATGGATAGATGCACTTTTATTATGGATAGATGCACTTGGACTTCAAAACAGAAATTCACTGCCATTATAAAGCTTGGAAGAGCCAGGACATTTTTTAATATCACTCAGATTGTATTCGTCTGAAAGCAGAAAGTCATATACAGCTAGTTGTCATTTTTGGGTGAACTATCCCTTTAAGTAAAGTGTTAACGTTTTGTCCACTTTATACTATTTGGCGTAGCAACAAGCCAAATTACTGTGACAAGCTGAATTTATTTAACTTTATGCAAATGAGCAGCGAATCAGTGTGAGAAGTTTCTCGTCCGGATTTTTTGTGTGTGTGTGTGTGTGTGTGTTAATTTATTCTAAAACAATATTCTCATCAGTGTTCAATCAGCTTTGATATTTAAATCGGCATATTGTAATATCTGCACCTTTAAAGGGCATCCCCTCCCCCAATCATATTAAATGTATGCTTCATCTTTCATTTTAAATTCCTAAATTTGATCAATAAATTCAATTATTTCGAATAGGCCTAATAATAAGACACTATAGGGCTGATCAAATTAAATCATTTACACATTTACATAAAATAATGTTATGAAATTGATTTAAATTTACAAATAAGAAACGTTGGAAAGAATCTACTTTTAAACATAACACTAAACCGCCAGTAGGTGGCGGCAGGCGATCGTCTTAATGAGTGAGTCATTGATTCATTCAATCAAACGATTTGTTCAAACGGTTGATTCATTCAAGAACGAGACAGATGTTTATGAATGGGTCATTGAATCTTTGACTCAATCGATTCGTTCAAAATGCTGAATCATTCAGTAATGAAAACAGGTCGAGTGTTCCTGTGAGATGCACCGTGGTTCTGCTGTGATTTTTGTTTGGAACTATTTTCGCTGCTGAAACAGAACAAAAACAGCCAATATTGCATCTAAAATGTAAGTGATTTAATTTTAACTGTTTATTGAACTGTTGTAGGAAATCAATGTCACATTTTCAATCGTGATGGTGTTCAGGAAAAATGATTGAATGAATGTTAAAATTATAACAACTCCACATTTAAATTTTGTATAGGCAGTATGTTGTTAACTGAGTGTGCGTGTGTGCGCTCATTTGTGTAGTGTCTCCTCGAGAGGCTGCGCGAGCGTCAACAGCGCAACCTTACCGTCAGTAAAAGTCAACAACACTGACAGTAATGCAGTGCAATATGAAAGATTTCGTCTTTGGTTTAACAACCTATGAAACTAATAATGAACAATATGAAACTAAAACGACATAAGCTTAACTTATAGCTATTTACAGGTGGATAAACGCACTTTGGAGGTGGGTAAACGCTATTTCCGAATATTGGGAGGTGCATAAACGGCGTTTACGTGCGTTTAGCCTCCACTACATCCCTGGTGATGACATATTTCGGTAACACTTAACAATAAGGTTTATTAGTTAACATGAACTAAAAATGAACTGCACTTTTACAGCATTAATTAATCTTTGTTAATGTTAATTTCAGCATTTACTAATACATTATTAAAATCAAAAGTTGTATTTGTTAACGTTAGTAGTTAATGCACTGTGAACTAACATGAACAAACAATGAACAACTGTATTTGTATTAACTAACGTTAACAAAGATGAACAAATAAATGTGTTGCTCATAGTTCATGTTAGTTAATACATTAATGTTAACAAATGAAACCTTATTGTAAAGTGTTACCCATATTTCTGTAGGCTTACTGAGTAGTTAGAAACACCCTGGTTCCCCAGACAAAAAGCCAATGGGATTTGTCCATTTGTTTTTAGGTTATTATAGAAAACATGCTCTGTGAGCAACAAAAGTGTATGATTCTTACACGTTTTGTTCAAGATAATCTCTTATGAACTAGGTTTTATGAATTTTGAGTCCGAAATATAATCGTAAGCTAAACTTAGGCTATTAATGAATTACACCACCATCACTAAACTTCAATCTTTGAGTCCTCCTGTAGTAAATCATTTTATCCCTTAAAACTCATCTTTGATCACCAAAATGACATATGTAAAGTTTTTTTTCTTGAAATTCTTTTCTTTAAGCCTTAACATAGCTTTTTTTATTAGTTTTTTTTATTATTTTTTTTATTTTATTTATATAGCATAAGTTTAACACAACCGTAGTTGATCCAAAGTGCTTTACAGTATAATAAAAATAAAATAGAAGAATAAAAAGAGAAAAGAAAAAGTAGTAGACAAAAGGCAAAAAATAGATAAAATGAAGGATCAAACCATTCAGTTTATACAAACAGCACATACATAACGTAGAACACCAAATTATTTAAAATTTACTCAAATGCGAGAGAGTAAAAATGGGTCTTTAAGCTGGATTTAAAAGCAACCAGAGATGGAGAGGTCCTAATAGTTAAAGGTAAATTGTTCCAGAGCTTTGGGGCAACTACAGAGAAAGCTCGGTCACCTTTTGATTTACACCGAGAGCGTGGGACAGATAAGAGTGACTGATCACAAGATCTTAGTGACCTAGAGGCTGTGTATGGCCTAATAAGATCACAAATATAATCTGGTGCCGAACTATGAAGCTTGAATGTAACTCTACACCCTTGCCTTATTTAGGTATACACTATGAATATGCAAATGAGCCCCGCCTCCACTCACTCACTCAGCTCAGAGATCCACTGGTTGACGATCACACGTTGATCTGATTGGTTACAAGGTCGTTTGTGACGTCAGAAACACAAGCGATTTCAAACCGTGTTTTTGAGACTGTCTTTGGTTCACTGCAGTTTTAAGCAGAAAATAGGGGGGTCACCTTATGTTGTCACTTGTGGTCAAAAATGGCCAGCCTACAAAAAATAGCTTATAAATCACTTGTTATGCTATATTATCACCCAATATTGGATGCAATCTTTTTGTCAACTTGTTCTTTTTCTAATAGGCCTGGTTTTATATTTCTATTTGCATCTGATTAATCGTAGGCCTCATTTATCTGAGAGTAGGCATCTTTTTTTTTTTTGAGTAAAAAAGCATTATTTATGAATAATTTTAAAAATATGAAATAAAATATGAAAATTGCACTGTTGATCACACTAGTCTACTTTAATGTTTCACCAGGAAGTTTGTTTTGAATAACTTTTATTTTGTACAAAATGGCACAAAGTTATACTTGTGGTTTTCCCGGTCAAAAATTGGCCGGCCATTGAAAGTGAAGGGAGAGACTGAAAATAAGAAAAAAAAAATAGTTTTCAGGAGCATGTTTATTATGTTCATGTACACATATGTGCATGTGTGCTTGCAAACATCAAGCCCTTGGACCTATACACACGCTACCCAAACACACACACACACGTTAAAACACACAAACTATTTTAAGTATTACACACTTTTTCACAGAGAGAGAAACTTGATCCTACCCTGAACTGCATTTGACATTACCACACACACACACACACACACACACAGACACAAACAAACATATATAAGCTGGCATACTGGTTTTAGTCCGCATTGACCCAATTGTTTCAAAAGAATCTTTCTTTCATGCCCTATGTTTTCATCAGTTTTCAGACAAAACATTTTGACATTGTGTTTTGGGACTTTGATGTTCTCAAACAGAAAAAGATGAACATTTACAAATAAAGATGTTATAGCACACAGACACATATAATGCCTCACAGTGCCTTTCTTGTCATTCATTTAGTAGCAGCACAATGGTGAAGAAGCTCTCTGTGATGTTCTTCATCAGATCATTGATCGAGACACTAGTGAATCTCAGTAGAAAACCTACCTTGCCTCACAGGTGGGGATGAAGACCAGGACAAAGGTCTTCATCTTTAGACCAGAACGTAACCGCAGCATCAGCTGGCCCTCATCATCAGAAGACTGCAGCTCTTCAGTTGTTTCAAGGTCTGTCGCATGTGCTGCCTTCTTCTTCTGATGCTCCTTCACTGGAAGACTCATCCTGCATCGCCTCCTCCTCCTCCTCCTCCTCTAGTGTCTCGATCAATGATCTGATGAAGAACATCACAGAGAGCTTCTTCGCCATTGTGCTGCTACTAAATGAATGACAAGAAAGGCACTGTGAGGCATTTATCTGTCTGTGTGCTATAACATCTATATTTGTACATTTTAGGCCCAAAACAATGTCATAATTTTTTGTCTGAAAACTGTGATGAAACAAAGAACATGGAAGAAAGATTCTTTTGAAACATGGTCACTGCGGACTAAATCCTATGGAAGCTTGTGTCCGCCACTGAATAAAAAATAAATAAAAAAATACTTGCGACTTTTTATCTCACAATTGCGAGATATAAAGTCACAATTATGAAAAATAAAGTCGCAATTGCGAAAAAAAGACAGAATTGTGACTTTTTATCTCACAATTTGGACTTTTTTTCTCACAATTGCGAGTTTACATCTCGCAATTCTGACTTTATAACACATAATTGCGAGTTTATATCTCGAAATTCTGACATTTTTTCTCAGAATTGTGAGATATAAACTCGCAATTGCGAGTTATCAGGCCAATTCTAAGGGTGAAAAAATACACTTTTTCCCCCTCAGAATAGTTTATATCTCACAATTCTGACTTTACAACACGCAATTT
This sequence comes from Rhinichthys osculus, assembly GCA_029959095.1. Taxonomy (NCBI): domain Eukaryota; kingdom Metazoa; phylum Chordata; class Actinopteri; order Cypriniformes; family Leuciscidae; genus Rhinichthys; species Rhinichthys osculus. The sequence goes on along the minus strand of JARWKJ010000003.1, from coordinate 59,597,930 downwards.
CGACTTTATAACCTGCAATTACGACTTTATATCAATAAATTCTGACTTTTTATCTCGCAATTCTGACTTTATAACACGCAATTGCGATTTTATATCTCGCAATTCTGAGAAATAAAGTCAGAATTGTGAGATAAAAAGTCGCAATTACCTTTTTTATTTTTCATTCTGTGGCAGAAACAAGCTTCCATAAAATCCAGTTCGCGCATACGTGTGTGTGTGTGTGTGTGTGTGTGTGTGTGTGTGTGTGTGCGCGCGCGCGCGCGTGTGTTTGTGGTAATGTCAGATAGATTAATAGATATGCAGTTCAGGGTAGGATCAAATTTCTCTCTGTGTAATACTCAAAATAGTTTGTGTGTTTTAACGTGTGTGTGTGTGTGTGTGTTTGGGTAGCGTGTATATGCATGTATCCACACATGCACAGGTCCAAGGGCTTGATGTTTGCAAGCACACATGCACATATGTGTACATGAACATAATGAACATGCTCCTGAAAACTACAGTTTTCTCTTATTTTCAGTCTCTCTCATTCACTTTCAATGGCCGGCCAATTTTTGACCGAGAACGCCACAAGTATAACTTTGAGCCATTTTGTACATAAAAGCATTTCAAAACACACACCATGATTAAACATCAAAGTAGACTAGTGTGATCAACAGTGCGCATTGTTTTCATTTTTTTTCATATTTCCAAAATTATTCATAAATAATGCTTTTTTTTACCAAAAAAAAAAAGATGCCTACTCTCAGATAAATGAGGCCTACGATTAATCAGATGAAAATAGAAATATAAAACCCAACCTAATTGAAAGAAAACAAGTTGACAAAAAGATTGAATCCAATATTGGGTGATAATATAGCATAACAAGTGATTTATAAGTTATTTTTTATAGGCCGGCCATTTTTGACCGGGAACACCACAAGTGTTATAGGGTTTTGAACACAACCTGAGGGCTAGTAAAAGCTTTAAAAGAAAAACACAAGCAGGTCTTACTAATATATTTTATGTTGTCGAATAAAACGTGAAAAGCTTGTGTTAACCACAGGCCTTATTTAAGAACCATGTTACAATGAACCGGAAGTGTAAAAATGATAACCAGTTTAACAGCCAGGACATGTAAATGTTTGTAATATCTTCTTGCTCTATAGAAGATTAGTAGATTAAAGGTTAGTAGATTAAATCTGGACATTTTGCAACAGTGTAAACAATTAAGCAGGTGAAATTTGCTATATATAGTGTGTGTGTGTGTGTGTGTATTTATATATAGTATACTGTATATCACTTATACTGTACTGTATGTATGCAGTAAAGTTGGATAGATTTAATCCTTATAATCTTAATCCAGACTTTTCCCACTTTATATAGTGAGCTGGGTGATATAGTTACATTTTGTGATGATATAAAGAATCAAGCAGTTGAGATTTGCTATATAGTATATAATTACTTTATGCAAGTACGGTAAGTATATATTATATAAATAGATAATTCATTATGTGGTGATATTGATGATTATGAACAGGATTTTGTTGGTAACACTTAAAACCTATTCATAATGTGCATTTTACTGCATAATACTTTTTCATAAATAAAGTTAAACTGCATTATAATATTTACAGATTTACAGATTCTGAAATTGGTTTGTTTGTCATGTTTAATACTTTCTAAAAGTGCGATCAATGAATAGATAAATATTATAATGTATTATAACTGCGGTTGCAATTATTCATAAGATCATATAATGCATTATAAGGTGCGTTATAAGGCATAATTGCATGCATTAAAAATACTTTAAAAAAAGGGATAGTTCACCCAAATTAGCCCATGATTTACTCGCCCTCAAGCCATATACCAGTGTATATGACTTTCTTCTTTCGGACCAATACAATCTGAGTTGATAGATGCACTTTTATGATGGATAGATGGACTTTTATCAAGGATAGATGCACTTTTATGATGGATAGATGCACTTTTATCATGGATAGATGCACTTTTATGATGGATAGATGCACTTTTATGATGGATAGATGCACTTTTATCATGGATAGATGCACTCTTATGATGGATAGATGGACTTTTATCAAGGATAGATGCACTTTTATGATGGATAGATGCACTTTTATCATGGATAGATGCACTTTTATGATGGATAGATGCACTTTTATCAAGGATAGATGCACTTTTATGATGGATAGATGCACTTTTATCATGGATAGATGCACTTTTATGATGGATAGATGCACTTTTATCATGGATAGATGCACTTTTATGATGGATAGATGCACTTTTATCATGGATAGATGCACTTTTATGATGGATAGATGGACTTTTATCAAGGATAGATGCACTTTTATGATGGATAGATGCACTTTTATCATGGATAGATGCACTTTTATGATGGATAGATGCACTTTTATCATGGATAGATGCACTTTTATGATGGATAGATGCACTTATCATGGATAGATGCACTTTTATGATGGATAGATGCACTTTTATCATGGATAGATGCACTTTTATGATGGATAGATGGACTTTTATCAAGGATAGATGCACTTTTATGATGGATAGATGCACTTTTATCATGGATAGATGCACTTTTATGATGGATAGATGCACTTTTATGATGGATAGATGGACTTTTATCAAGGATAGATGCACTTTTATGATGGATAGATGCACTTTTATCATGGATAGATGCACTTTTATGATGGATAGATGCACTTTTATCATGGATAGATGCACTTTTATGATGGATAGATGCACTTTTATCATGGATAGATGCACTTCAATCATGGATAGATGCACTTTTATCATGGATAGATGGACTTTTATCAAGGATAGATGCACTTTTATCATGGATAGATGCACTTTTATCATGGATAGATGCACTTTAATCATGGATAGATGCACTTTTATCATGGATAGATGGACTTTTATCAAGGATAGATGCACTTTTATGATGGATAGATGCACTTTTATCATGGATAGATGCACTTTTATGATGGATAGATGCACTTTTATCATGGATAGATTCACTTTTATCATGGATAGATGCACTTTTATGATGGATAGATGCACTTTTATCATGGATAGATGCACTTTTATGATGGATAGATTCACTTTTATCATGGATAGATGCACTTTTATCATGGATAGATGGAATTTTATCATGGATAGATGCACTTTTATCATGGATAGATGCACTTTTATGATGATAGATGCACTTTTATCATGGATAGATGCACTTTTATGATGGATAGATGCACTTTTATCATGGATAGATGCACTTTTATCATGGATAGATGCACTTTTATCATGGATAGATGCACTTTTATGATGGATAGATGCACTTTTATCATGGATAGATTCACTTTTATCATGGATAGATGCACTTTTATCATGGATAGATGCACTTTTATCATGGATAGATGCACTTTTATGATGGATAGATGCACTTTTATCATGGATAGATGCACTTTTATGATGGATAGATGCACTTTTATCATGGATAGATGCACTTTTATGATGGATAGATGCACTTTTATCATGGATAGATGCACTTTTATGATGGATAGATGCACTTTTATGATGGATAGATGCACTTTTATTATGGATAGATGCACTTTTATGATGGATAGATTCACTTTTATCATGGATGGATGCACTTTTATCATGGATAGATGCACTTTTATCATGGATAGATGCACTTTTATCATGGATGGATGAACTTTTATCATGGATAGATGCACTTTTATGATGGATAGATGCACTATTATGATGGATAGATGCACTTTTATGATAGATAGATGCACTTTTATGATGGATGGATGCACTTTTATCATGGATAGATGCACTTTTATCATGGATAGATGCACTTTTATTATGGATAGATGCACTTGGACTTCAAAACAGAAATTCACTGCCATTATAAAGCTTGGAAGAGCCAGGACATTTTTTAATATCACTCAGATTGTATTCGTCTGAAAGCAGAAAGTCATATACAGCTAGTTGTCATTTTTGGGTGAACTATCCCTTTAAGTAAAGTGTTAACGTTTTGTCCACTTTATACTATTTGGCGTAGCAACAAGCCAAATTACTGTGACAAGCTGAATTTATTTAACTTTATGCAAATGAGCAGCGAATCAGTGTGAGAAGTTTCTCGTCCGGATTTTTTGTGTGTGTGTGTGTGTGTGTGTTAATTTATTCTAAAACAATATTCTCATCAGTGTTCAATCAGCTTTGATATTTAAATCGGCATATTGTAATATCTGCACCTTTAAAGGGCATCCCCTCCCCCAATCATATTAAATGTATGCTTCATCTTTCATTTTAAATTCCTAAATTTGATCAATAAATTCAATTATTTCGAATAGGCCTAATAATAAGACACTATAGGGCTGATCAAATTAAATCATTTACACATTTACATAAAATAATGTTATGAAATTGATTTAAATTTACAAATAAGAAACGTTGGAAAGAATCTACTTTTAAACATAACACTAAACCGCCAGTAGGTGGCGGCAGGCGATCGTCTTAATGAGTGAGTCATTGATTCATTCAATCAAACGATTTGTTCAAACGGTTGATTCATTCAAGAACGAGACAGATGTTTATGAATGGGTCATTGAATCTTTGACTCAATCGATTCGTTCAAAATGCTGAATCATTCAGTAATGAAAACAGGTCGAGTGTTCCTGTGAGATGCGCCGTGGTTCTGCTGTGATTTTTGTTTGGAACTATTTTCGCTGCTGAAACAGAACAAAAACAGCCAATATTGCATCTAAAATGTAAGTGATTTAATTTTAACTGTTTATTGAACTGTTGTAGGAAATCAATGTCACATTTTCAATCGTGATGGTGTTCAGGAAAAATGATTGAATGAATGTTAAAATTATAACAACTCCACATTTAAATTTTGTATAGGCAGTATGTTGTTAACTGAGTGTGCGTGTGTGCGCTCATTTGTGTAGTGTCTCCTCGAGAGGCTGCGCGAGCGTCAACAGCGCAACCTTACCGTCAGTAAAAGTCAACAACACTGACAGTAATGCAGTGCAATATGAAAGATTTCGTCTTTGGTTTAACAACCTATGAAACTAATAATGAACAATATGAAACTAAAACGACATAAGCTTAACTTATAGCTATTTAGAGGTGGATAAACGCACTTTGGAGGTGGGTAAACGCTATTTCTGAATATTGGGAGGTGCATAAACGGCGTTTACGTGCGTTTAGCCTCCACTACATCCCTGGTGATGACATATTTCGGTAACACTTTACAATAAGGTTCATTAGTTAACATGAACTAAAAATGAACTGCACTTTTACAGCATTAATTAATCTTTGTTAATGTTAATTTCAGCATTTACTAATACATTATTATAATCAAAATTTGTATTTGTTAACGTTAGTAGTTAATGCACTGTGAACTAACATGAACAAACAATGAACAACTGTATTTGTATTAACTAACGTTAACAAAGATGAACAAATAAATGTGTTGCTCATAGTTCATGTTAGTTAATACATTAATGTTAACAAATGAAACCTTATTGTAAAGTGTTACCCATATTTCTGTAGGCTTACTGAGTAGTTAGAAACACCCTGGTTCCCCAGACAAAAAGCCAATAGGATTTGTCCATTTGTTTTTAGGTTATTATAGAAAACATGCTCTGTGAGCAACAAAAGTGTATGATTCTTACACGTTTTGTTCAAGATAATCTCTTATGAACTAGGTTTTATGAATTTTGAGTCCGAAATATAATCGTAAGCTAAACTTAGGCTATTAATGAATTACACCACCATCACTAAACTTCAATCTTTGAGTCCTCCTGTAGTAAATCATTTTATCCCTTAAAACTCATCTTTGATCACCAAATTGACATATGTAAAGTTTTTTTTCTTGAAATTCTTTTCTTTATGCCTTAACATAGCTTTTTTTTTTTATTTATTTATTTTTTATTTAACAAGTTTAACACAACCGTAGTTGATCCAAAGTGCTTTACAGTATAATAAAAATAAAATAGAAGAATAAAAAGAGAAAAGAAAAAGTAGTAGACAAAAGGCAAAAAATAGATAAAATGAAGGATCAAACCATTCAGTTTATACAAACAGCACATACATAACGTAGAACACCAAATTATTTAAAATTTACTCAAATGCGAGAGAGTAAAAATGGGTCTTTAAGCTGGATTTAAAAGCAACCAGAGATGGAGAGGTCCAAATAGTTAAAGGTAAATTGTTCCAGAGCTTTGGGGCAACTACAGAGAAAGCTCGGTCACTTTTTGATTTACACCGAGAGCGTGGGACAGATAAGAGTGACTGATCACAAGATCTTAGTGACCTAGAGGCTGTGTATGGCCTAATATAATCTGGTGCCGAACTATGAAGCTTGAATGTAACTCTACACCCTGAGACTGTCTTTGGTTCACTGCAGTTTTAAGCAGAAAATAGGGGGGTCACCTTATGTTGTCACTTGTGGTGTTCCTGGTCAAAAATGGCCAGCCTACAAAAAAAAGCTTATAAATCACTTGTTATGCTATATTATCACCCAATATTGGATGCAATCTTTTTGTCAACTTGTTCTTTTTCTAATAGGCCTGGTTTTATATTTCTATTTGCATCTGATTAATCGTAGGCCTCATTTATCTGAGAGTAGGCATCTTTTTTTTTTTTTGAGTAAAAAAGCATTATTTATGAATAATTTTAAAAATATGAAATAAAATATGAAAATTGCACTGTTGATCACACTAGTCTACTTTAATGTTTCACCAGGAAGTTTGTTTTGAATAACTTTTATTTTGTACAAAATGGCACAAAGTTATACTTGTGGTTTTCCCGGTCAAAAATTGGCCGGCCATTGAAAGTGAAGGGAGAGACTGAAAATAAGAAAAAAAAATAGTTTTCAGGAGCATGTTTATTATGTTCATGTACACATATCTGCATGTGTGCTTGCAAACATCAAGCCCTTGGACCTATACACACGCTACCCAAACACACATACACACACATTAAAACACACAAACTATTTTAAGTATTACACACTTTTTCACAGAGAGAGAAACTTGATCCTACCCTGAACTGCATTTGACATTACCACACACACACACACACACACACAGACACAAACAAACATATATAAGCTGGCATACTGGTTTTAGTCCGCATTGACCCAATTGTTTCAAAAGAATCTTTCTTTCATGCCCTATGTTTTCATCAGTTTTCAGACAAAACATTTTGACATTGTGTTTTGGGACTTTGATGTTCTCAAACAGAAAAAGATGAACATTTACAAATAAAGATGTTATAGCACACAGACACATATAATGCCTCACAGTGCCTTTCTTGTCATTCATTTAGTAGCAGCACAATGGTGAAGAAGCTCTCTGTGATGTTCTTCATCAGATCATTGATCGAGACACTAGTGAATCTCAGTAGAAAACCTACCTTGCCTCACAGGTGGGGATGAAGACCAGGACAAAGGTCTTCATCTTTAGACCAGAACGTAACCGCAGCATCAGCTGGCCCTCATCATCAGAAGACTGCAGCTCTTCAGTTGTTTCAAGGTCTGTCGCATGTGCTGCCTTCTTCTTCTGATGCTCCTTCACTGGAAGACTCATCCTGCATCGCCTCCTACTCCTCTAGTGTCTCGATCAATGATCTGATGAAGAACATCACAGAGAGCTTCTTCGCCATTGTGCTGCTACTAAATGAATGACAAGAAAGGCACTGTGAGGCATTATATGTGTCTGTGTGCTATAACATCTTTATTTGTACATTTTAGTCCCAAAACAATGTCATAATATTTTGTCTGAAAACTGTGATGAAACAAAGAACATGGAAGAAAGATTCTTTTGAAACATGGTCACTGCGGACTAAATCCTATGGAAGCTTGTGTCCGCCACTGAATAAAAAATAAATAAAAAAATACTTGCGACTTTTTATCTCACAATTGCGAGATATAAAGTCACAATTATGAGAAATAAAGTCGCAATTGCGAAAAAAAGACAGAATTCTGACTTTTTATCTCACAATTCGGACTTTTTTT
>JARWKJ010000003.1:59554886-59584886 GCA_029959095.1 Rhinichthys osculus | reverse complement strand
AACAGAACAAAAACAGCCAATATTGCATCTAAAATGTAAGTGATTTAATTTTAACTGTTTATTGAACTGTTGTAGGAAATCAATGTCACATTTTCAATCGTGATGGTGTTCAGGAAAAATGATTGAATGAATGTTAAAATTATAACAACTCCACATTTAAATTTTGTATAGGCAGTATGTTGTTAACTGAGTGTGCGTGTGTGCGCTCATTTGTGTAGTGTCTCCTCGAGAGGCTGCGCGAGCGTCAACAGCGCAACCTTACCGTCAGTAAAAGTCAACAACACTGACAGTAATGCAGTGCAATATGAAAGATTTCGTCTTTGGTTTAACAACCTATGAAACTAATAATGAACAATATGAAACTAAAACGACATAAGCTTAACTTATAGCTATTTAGAGGTGGATAAACGCACTTTGGAGGTGGGTAAACGCTATTTCTGAATATTGGGAGGTGCATAAACGGCGTTTACGTGCGTTTAGCCTCCACTACATCCCTGGTGATGACATATTTCGGTAACACTTTACAATAAGGTTCATTAGTTAACATGAACTAAAAATGAACTGCACTTTTACAGCATTAATTAATCTTTGTTAATGTTAATTTCAGCATTTACTAGTACATTATTATAATCAAAAGTTGTATTTGTTAACGTTAGTAGTTAATGCACTGTGAACTAACATGAACAAACAATGAACAACTGTATTTGTATTAACTAACGTTAACAAAGATGAACAAATAAATGTGTTGCTCATAGTTCATGTTAGTTAATACATTAATGTTAACAAATGAAACCTTATTGTAAAGTGTTACCCATATTTCTGTAGGCTTACTGAGTAGTTAGAAACACCCTGGTTCCCCAGACAAAAAGCCAATAGGATTTGTCCATTTGTTTTTAGGTTATTATAGAAAACATGCTCTGTGAGCAACAAAAGTGTATGATTCTTACACGTTTTGTTCAAGATAATCTCTTATGAACTAGGTTTTATGAATTTTGAGGCCGAAATATAATCGTAAGCTAAACTTAGGCTATTAATGAATTACACCACCATCACTAAACTTCAATCTTTGAGTCCTCCTGTAGTAAATCATTTTATCCCTTAAAACTCATCTTTGATCACCAAAATGACATATGTAAAGTTTTTTTTCTTGAAATTCTTTTCTTTAAGCCTTAACATAGCTTTTTTTATTAGTTTTTTTTATTATTTTTTTTATTTTATTTATATAGCACAAGTTTAACACAACCGTAGTTGATCCAAAGTGCTTTACAGTATAATAAAAATAAAATAGAAGAATAAAAAGAGAAAAGAAAAAGTAGTAGACAAAAGGCAAAAAATAGATAAAATGAAGGATCAAACCATTCAGTTTATACAAACAGCACATACATAACGTAGAACACCAAATTATTTAAAATTTACTCAAATGCGAGAGAGTAAAAATGGGTCTTTAAGCTGGATTTAAAAGCAACCAGAGATGGAGAGGTCCTAATAGTTAAAGGTAAATTGTTCCAGAGCTTTGGGGCAACTACAGAGAAAGCTCGGTCACCTTTTGATTTACACCGAGAGCGTGGGACAGATAAGAGTGACTGATCACAAGATCTTAGTGACCTAGAGGCTGTGTATGGCCTAATAAGATCACAAATATAATCTGGTGCCGAACTATGAAGCTTGAATGTAACTCTACACCCTTGCCTTATTTAGGTATACACTATGAAAATGCAAATGAGCCCCGCCTCCACTCACTCACTCAGCTCAGAGATCCACTGGTTGACGATCACACGTTGATCTGATTGGTTACAAGGTCGTTTGTGACGTCAGAAACACCAGCGATTTCAAACCGTGTTTTTGAGACTGTCTTTGGTTCACTGCCGTTTTAAGCAGAAAATAGGGGGGTCACCTTATGTTGTCACTTGTGGTGTTCCTGGTCAAAAATGGCCAGCCTACAAAAAAAAGCTTATAAATCACTTGTTATGCTATATTATCACCCAATATTGGATGCAATCTTTTTGTCAACTTGTTCTTTTTCTAATAGGCCTGGTTTTATATTTCTATTTGCATCTGATTAATCGTAGGCCTCATTTATCTGAGAGTAGGCATCTTTTTTTTTTTGAGTAAAAAAGCATTATTTATGAATAATTTAAAAAATATGAAATAAAATATGAAAATTGCACTGTTGATCACACTAGTCTACTTTAATGTTTCACCAGGAAGTTTGTTTTGAATAACTTTTATTTTGTACAAAATGGCACAAAGTTATACTTGTGGTTTTCCCGGTCAAAAATTGGCCGGCCATTAGGGATGGGCATTCGATTAAATTTTCTTAGTCGATCGTCGGGAGAATTAACGATCGACTATCGATTAATCATTAATATTTTTATATTCATTATTTATTTAACTTTTTATAAATTAAAAATGCAATGAAAATACAAAAATACAGCGTGCTTTTCCTCGATGAGATCTTTATTACAAGATGATCAACTTGTAGCAGTTAAACTGGACGTTCGGTTAGGCTAAACATGAAGATACAGTAGCCTATGCGCTGCGGTGCTCTAAAGCAACGGAACCTGCAGCTGCGAGTTGGCATTCTTAAACAGAGACCCTCGTTTGTTCCAAAAATAATTTTAAAAATCATGTTAAACAATAACTTAACCAAAAACATCATAATAGTTAGATCTGACAGGTTTTGTCAAAATGTAACTCAAAATTATCCAAGGCACGGAGTCGAGAAAGAGGGTGAGAGAGATTTGCCTACAATCAAGGCTAGCTTGATTAGACTACTTAACAAACAACCAGTAACTCACTTCTGCCCTAGTCTACTGATTTTTTGTTGAGAAAGATAAGCATGTTGATGACATGATCTGGGGTCAGACGCGACCGCAACCTGGTGACCGTCAAGCCTTGACTCTGCAGCGCGAGTCTCCGCAGACTGCGCGCGCGCCTCCCCAAACGGACGAGGCGTTTATACTCGACGCGCTCGCCTGTGAAACAAACACCGAATACCGCAAAGACGTCATTTTTGCCGCGTGCACCTTCGTGCTCGTGTGGACGCGTCGAGTGTAAACAAGGCTTCAGTCCAGCCGCCGAAAACACCCGCTCTGAGTGGACTGACGTTGCCGGGATGCACTAACTCCGCGCTAACGTGGATATTCCGTTCACTTTCCACTCACACTACGCAACGCAACCAGCATTAGTTTAATCGATAACAAATTAACGTGATCGACGAAATTCTTAATGATCAATCATCGATCGTCGATTAATCATGCCCATCCCTACCGGCCATTGAAAGTGAAGGGAGAGACTGAAAATAACAAAAAAAAATAGTTTTCAGGAGCATGATTATTATGTTCATGTACACATATGTGCATGTGTGCTTGCAAACATCAAGCCCTTGGACCTATACACACGCTACCCAAACACACACACACACGTTAAAACACACAAACTATTTTAAGTATTACACACTTTTTCACAGAGAGAGAAACTTGATCCTACCCTGAACTGCATTTGACATTACCACACACACACACACACACACACACACAGACACAAACAAACATATATAAGCTGGCATACTGGTTTTAGTCCGCATTGACCCGATTGTTTCAAAAGAATCTTTCTTTCATGCCCTATGTTTTCATCAGTTTTCAGACAAAACATTTTGACATTGTGTTTTGGGACTTTGATGTTCTCAAACAGAAAAAGATGAACATTTACAAATAAAGATGTTATAGCACACAGACACATATAATGCCTCACAGTGCCTTTCTTGTCATTCATTTAGTAGCAGCACAATGGTGAAGAAGCTCTCTGTGATGTTCTTCATCAGATCATTGATCGAGACACTAGTGTAAGGCCTGCTAATTCGATCCAAGGGCGGCATTCAAATTAGCGGTGAAGGTCTCAACGCGCGTTCCGTCTCTTCCAATGGCAAAGGGATATTTAATTAAATGCAATACTTTTTGTCTTATGTATTAACTCGTTTCATCTGACTCCATAGAATGAAAGTGTTTTAATGATATCTGTGCATCATTAAGTATACGTTAATGTTTGACTATTCGTTTTAACTCCAATGAAAATAAAGTCAAAGTCTGTTAGAATAATCAAATATAACAATTTATTATGTCAGGTAAATGTATTTTAACAATTCCATAATCAATTGAAAGATAATCAATGCAAATCATCAAATGTTTTAGGATTAGAGAAATAGATGCGAACCCAACATGAACTACATGAGCTAAACCTCACGGGCTATCTGAAATACAGAAAAAGCCACGATCCCTTGCTGCCTTCCATTAAATAGCCAGACCTCATTTCATATGTAAACCTGTATTCACAGTGGAAATGTACTGGTAGGTAACCATTTGCTTAGTTGTAATTTGCATTCAAACAAAAGGCCAGAAGGTGTTAACTCCGAGACAAACCCTTCTGTGTGAAGGATATTTCTATATTCTTAATAACCTTATTACCTTTTGTTTTACTTCTTTTGGAATGAGACACTCGTACCAGCCACCCTGAGACCTTTAAAATGATACTAAACACAATCCTTAATGATACTCATTCACATTAAAACCATACATATATTCTTATGTGAGTTTCAGGTGATCTGCAAGAGTGGGGGGAAGGTGTGTGTGTGTGTGTGTGTGTGTGTGTGTGTGTGTGTATGTGTGTGTGTGTGTGTGTGTGTGTGTGTGTGAGTTGTTCACATGTTAATTTGCAAGCAATGTCCTTTGTCTTCGGAGACCAGTGGTCAGATCATTTCTCTTTAACCAGTTTTCCAGTCTTACAGTCCCTCCTTGATCCCGTGGGTCACATTCAGACACTTAAGGGGTCATAGTAAGACGTTTGTCGTGATTGAGATGTAACTCAACAATTGTCTTTGCAATGTCAGCATCTGTAGAAGCTCAGAGGGCTGTGTTCACCTGCAGAACACCTGTTCTCACCAGGTGTATGTAGCATGAGTCCAGCAGGTGGATGAGGAGTTCAGGCTTTCTTCCGGTGATCCTGTGATGTGAGCAAAGTTCATATAGTCAATCTGGACCTTTTGACTTGTTCAGTTGACGTGTCATTCCTTCATGGAGAAACTTCCGTTTCCCTGGCACCTTCCCCATAACGATAATCTGTCCCTTCTTGACCAATCCTGTCACCTCCCAACGGTGCGGCTGTCTGGACAGACCTCAGTGGATGAAGGTGTTCTCCTTGGCTTCACACTGCTTTGTGTGAGACACCTGAAAAGCATCTTAAATGTCCGCTTCACGATTGAACACATATGAACCTGAACTCGCGAAGAAATCCTTAGAAACGCATAATGCAACAAAACAAAATCATGTCATGTTCAATGTCAAATACCATGTTCTTGTCAGCAGGTGTGAATGGTACATTTGTCTCATATTAAATATCCAATTCTTAAATATATATATATATTTGGTCTGAATTATACAAAGGAAATGCAGCAAGAGGTCAGTGTAATCAAAACAATCAAATAAATGTTATGCATCAAGAAGTCATGTAATCACAATAATAATATTCAAAATTGAAAAAAATATGAAGAATCAGTGTTTGTTCAGGAATCTTCCAATGCAAGCCACTTATGCAAATCTAAGAAGTGACTTGGAACATGAATGGAGATTGTTCATCCCTTGTAACAGGTGTGAGATTGTGTGTTTGTGTGAGGGTGTGTGTGTGTGTGTGCATCTGTGTGTGAGTGTGATAGTTTGTGTGAGAGAAAGAGAGAGAGAGAGTGTGTGTGTGTGTGTGTGTGTTGTTGGATAAGTCACAGTCAATGACAGGGTTGAATTGTAAATTCTGTAATTGTTTGAAGTGCTCACACTTCAGATCTATTTGTTATGATGTTTCTGTTATTAGTGGTTGTTGAGAAATCAGGGGCCCTCTGACCTTCCAACCACCCTAATAACAATCAGAAAGTTTAAACATTCTTAAATTTAATAGCAGGTCTGCCTCTGCTTTAAATTTGTTTTTGCATCATTGATTTGTGACTGCAGCCATTCATATGTCTTTCCCATCCTATGTGTGTGAAGCTATCTGGATCTGTTAGTGTGAAGATGGACAATAGATCTTTAGTGAAGTTACACTTTTGGACTCTATGTCATCTTTATCTTCTCATGATGTGTAGTGTTCAGTCTGAACAGACTTGATCTATTCCAGGTGATGATGCTGTGAGGGTGTAGTGATGGAGGAGTGTGTTCAGTGTTTATGTCTAGGAGATGGGTGGAATCGACTGGATAGCAATTGTGTTGCAAATTTTAGTTCCAGTTCTAAACTGGGAGGCCATGCTAATTTAGTGATGTGCTATTGTGAGATGTAAATGGCCTTTGAAGTGTCTTTTCACCCATCTCCCGAATCTCAGGTTATGTTCTAACAATCGTGAGGTCCGGCCGTCCTGGCATCCGTCCCCTGAGGAATTGCAGAAGTAACCTGACAGAAACAAGTGCAGAGAGAACCACAGTTAATTCTGATGTTTTCAACAGTTTCAAATTCAGACATGTGGGATTATTTTGCTTTCTCCATTATCATGGCCATTGTAATTTTAATTCCGGTTGTCATATGAAACCAAGTTTCATTGACCAGGTCTGAATTATTGCTGTTGTTTCAGTGCAGTGTGTGACACCTTAAAGCTGCGAGCCTTCACAGTCTGCTGTGTCATGAGCATTAGAGATCCCAGTTCTGCTGGGGACATTCTCTGGCTTTACCTCAAGTTGCTTTCATTACAGTCAGATCTGTGGTCATGGTGTCGTTCACACATTTGGTTAGTGCAGGTCTCTAGTTACCTTTAAAAGGCTGTGGTCTGTCTGATGTTTAGTTCACACCCTCCTTCTAAATTTGCTTCCTTGATCAGTTGGCTATTACCTGTGCCACACTTCTGGGAGTGTTTTTTAAAGGCAAAAAATTAAAACACACCTCCGCCCTTTTGGCACTGGATAGCAGGTCAACGAAATCGAACTGTAAGGATTAATGTCACACTTCTCCAATTAATGCCTGCTTGGCGATTACAACATAATGTATATTATAATTTGAGTTATAATACAATTACATTATATTTAAGAATATAAATTAAATTATATTATTTCTGGTCTTCTGAAGAGTCTCTGCTCGTTCGCATGTGTTTACATTTGAATATGAAAAGGCTTTCTGGCAAATACCTTTTCTCATTTAGTCTTTTTAAATGGCCATTTTAACGTTTGATTATTCTTTTGAACTCTTAATTTTAGTTTTATCCGTTTAGATCAGGGAATCTATATCGCTCAGCGTTCCTTCTCCCAAGGCCGCACGGCACACTCCCGTCAGTTCCAATAACCAATTCAGAGGTAATTTTGGCTAAATATCTGGGATCTGCCGTAATTCACACGTACAAAATCGAAGACATATACACAGCCCCCTTGAATGCCACCTCAGGAACAATTCAATAATTTACTTTAGTAGCGTACACTTATCTAAAGTAACATTAAATTAGAACAGAGGTTTTTAGACGTACCCGAATCTAGATCAAACAGCATTAGCTGATTCTAGACGGAAACTACCCGTCTCCTCATTCAAGTACACTTAAAATGGTATCGGATATTAGCCGTCGCTAATCTGACGCGAAAGATGTGGAAATATACGAATCCAATAATCTATGGAAAAAACAGTCTTTCAGAGTCATTCAGAATTAATTCAAACGTAACCATTTACAAATTTGGTATGCGAAACAGCTCCCATAGAGTGGAGAGGTAAAGTCTACGTTCTCTAAAGCTTTGAATATGAAAAGGTTTTTTGTTTCAGGAT
Organism: Rhinichthys osculus; assembly: GCA_029959095.1. NCBI lineage: Eukaryota > Metazoa > Chordata > Actinopteri > Cypriniformes > Leuciscidae > Rhinichthys > Rhinichthys osculus. The sequence continues at coordinate 59,577,110 of JARWKJ010000003.1, read as the reverse complement.
TAATGAGACGCGCGTTCGTGGTTTCTGACTCTCAAATTCATTGTGAATCACATTATAACCACATTCAGCATAGAGACACACGCGTTTAATTCAGTTCACACAGGATACGCGGCCTAGAATACAACATCAACAGCCTTTACCTAAGTGTTCCAAATACACAAACAGTAAAGCAATCCTGTGTTTAAAGAATAAACTTACAATTAGCCTATGTGCACATATAGTAGCACAAAACAAAAAGTGTGTTCTATGAGTGCATTACAATGTTTAAAACACAACTCCAAATTTGAAAATACAAATTATTGCATTATTGCTTTTTAATCCCATCTGTGTTAAAGTGGAAGCTTTCAAATGCAATATAGAGTTTGTCAAGATTCGTTTAGGTTTAGTATCGAATATTATTCAATGTGGCTTTTGTGCCCACCGGTGGGCTGGTCACACAAAGAGTTAAGCGTTTTTTTTTAATGCAGCATGGCTTTAGCATTTAGCATTAGCTTAGTTTTTAAGTAGCATGGGCAATACTAGCATTTAGCCTAGCCTCGTTTTGGAGGCAGCATGGCTTTAGCATTTAGCATTAGCTTCGTTTTTTAAGTAGCATGGGCAATACTAGCATTTAGCTTAGCTTCGTTTTGGAAGCAGCATGGACAATAACATTTAGCTTAGCCTTGAGATCCGATTTTAGCCTGTAAATAATATCATCCTGTTTTTCCAAATTTAGCTTTTTATAAACAATGCATCGATCTGCCTTTTTATTTATAAAATCACGTGTTCTCCGATTTTCTCCATTTACAAACTTAGATTTTTCTTTCTGTTGTTTTCCGATTCTCTTCATGTGTTGCTAGTTCGTTTCAACAAAGCCAATACCACAATGGCGACAAACATGCGGCTGATTTGAAAACTTTTAGGCTGTTTTACAGCTCCTCATCAAGTAACGTTGCACGAAAAACATTTGGAAGATGTTATTCCGATTTTAGGTTTCGTTTTTTTTGTTGCTTAGGCAAACGAGGATATCTTTAATCTATTAACAAGGGTTTTCATTCTTCGTCTGCGCTGCCGCTTATCACGTCCTCACGTATTTCAGTTCTGGACTAAACAAAGGGCTTTCCTATAGCTACCCATAACAATGCAAACAACTTTTTCTCAACACTTCACAAGAGGAAGAAGAAAATGACTTACCACAGCGGCAGAAGAAAGTGAAGATGTTCAAACCTCATGCTGATTTTAAAATCCCCATACTTTGCTGGAAAAGACGTTGCTCGCGAATTCATCTGTTGCGATCACGTCGGGGTCACCAATTTGTAAGGCCTGCTAATTCGATCCAAGGGCGGCATTCAAATTAGCGGTGAAGGTCTCAACGCGCGTTCCGTCTCTTCCAATGGCAAAGGGATATTTAATTAAATGCAATACTTTTTGTCTTATGTATTAACTCGTTTCATCTGACTCCATAGAATGAAAGTGTTTTAATGATATCTGTGCATCATTAAGTATACGTTAATGTTTGACTATTCGTTTTAACTCCAATGAAAATAAAGTCAAAGTCTGTTAGAATAATCAAATATAACAATTTATTATGTCAGGTAAATGTATTTTAACAATTCCATAATCAATTGAAAGATAATCAATGCAAATCATCAAATGTTTTAGGATTAGAGAAATAGATGCGAACCCAACATGAACTACATGAGCTAAACCTCACGGGCTATCTGAAATACAGAAAAAGCCACGATCCCTTGCTGCCTTCCATTAAATAGCCAGACCTCATTTCATATGTAAACCTGTATTCACAGTGGAAATGTACTGGTAGGTAACCATTTGCTTAGTTGTAATTTGCATTCAAACAAAAGGCCAGAAGGTGTTAACTCCGAGACAAACCCTTCTGTGTGAAGGATATTTCTATATTCTTAATAACCTTATTACCTTTTGTTTTACTTCTTTTGGAATGAGACACTCGTACCAGCCACCCTGAGACCTTTAAAATGATACTAAACACAATCCTTAATGATACTCATTCACATTAAAACCATACATATATTCTTATGTGAGTTTCAGGTGATCTGCAAGAGTGGGGGGAAGGTGTGTGTGTGTGTGTGTGTGTGTGTGTGTGTGTGTGTGTGTGTGTGTGTGTGTGTGTGTGTGTGTGTGTGAGTTGTTCACATGTTAATTTGCAAGCAATGTCCTTTGTCTTCGGAGACCAGTGGTCAGATCATTTCTCTTTAACCAGTTTTCCAGTCTTACACTAGTGAATCTCAGTAGAAAACCTAACTTGCCTCACAGGTGGGGATGAAGACCAGGACAAAGGTCTTCATCTTTAGACCAGAACGTAACCGCAGCATCAGCTGGCCCTCATCATCAGAAGACTGCAGCTCTTCAGTTGTTTCAAGGTCTGTCGCATGTGCTGCCTTCTTCTTCTGATGCTCCTTCACTGGAAGACTCATCCTGCATCGCCTCCTCCTCCTCCTCCTCTAGTGTCTCGATCAAAATGAATGACAAGAAAGGCACTGTGAGGCATTTATCTGTCTGTGTGCTATTACATCTATATTTGTACATTTTAGTCCCAAAACAATGTCATAATATTTTGTCTGAAAACTGTGATGAAACAAAGAACATGGAAGAAAGATTCTTTTGAAACATGGTCACTGTGTAAAATAACCAGTTTTACAGTCAGGACATGTTAATGTTTGTAATATCTTCTTGCTTTATAGAAGATTAGTAGATTAAAGGTTAGTAGATTAAATCTGGACATTTTGCAAATGTGTAAACAATTAAGCAGCTGAAATTTGCTATATAGTGTGTGTGTGTGTGTGTGTGTGTGTGTGTGTGTGTGTGTGTATTTATATATAGTATACTGTATATCACTTATACTGTACTGTATGTATGCAGTAAAGTTGGATAGATTTAATCCTTATAATCTTAATCCAGACTTTTCCCACTTTATATAGTGAGCTGGGTGATATAGTTACATTTTGTGATGATATAAAGAATCAAGCAGTTGAGATTTGCTATATAGTATATAATTACTTTATGCAAGTACGGTAAGTATATATTATATAAATAGATAATTCATTATGTGGTGATATTGATGATTATGAACAGGATTTTGTTGGTAACACTTAAAACCTATTCATAATGTGCATTTTACTGCATAATAATTTTTCATAAAAAAAGTTAAACTGCATTATAATATTTACAGATTTACAGATTCTGAAATTGGTTTGTTTGTCATGTTTAATACTTTCTAAAAGTGCGATCAATGAATAGATAAATATTATAATGTATTATAACTGCGGTTGCAATTATTCATAAGATCATATAATGCATTATAAGGAGCATTAAGGCATAATTGCATGCATTAAAAATACTTTAAAAAAAGGGATAGTTCACCCAAATTAGCCCATATTTTACTTGCCCTCAAGCCATATACCAGTGTATATGACTTTCTTCTTTCAGACGAATACAATCTGAGTTATATAAAAAAAATGTCCTGGCTCTTCCAAGCTTTATAATGGCAGTGAATTTGAAGTGCATAAAAGTGCATCTATCCATAATAAAAGTGCATCTATCCATGATAAAAGTGGATCTATCCATCATAAAAGTGCATTTATCCATAATAAAAGTGCATCTATCCATCATAAAAGTGCATCTATCCATGATAAAAGTGCATCTATCCATCATAAAAGTGCATCTATCCATGATAAAAGTGCATCTATCCATCATAAAAGTGCATCTATCCATCATAAAAGTGCATCTATCCATGATAAAAGTGCATCTATCCATCATAAAAGCGCATCCATCCATCATAAAAGTGCATCTATCCACGATTAAAGTGCTCCACACGACTCCTGTGGGTTAATAAAGGCCTTCTGAACCGAAGCGATGCGTTTGAGAAAGAAAAATATTAATATTTAAAAAGGCTTAAGTAGACTGTGTATGGCCGGAAGCTAGAATTTTACGTTGAGTAAGAAAAATATTAATATTTAACATCTTACAAACACATCGCTTTGCTTCAGAAGGCCTTTATTAATCCCTAGCCGAGTGGAGCACTTTTATGACGGATAGATGCACTTTTATTATGGATAGATGCACTTTTATCATGGATAGATGCACTTTTATGATGGATAGATGCACTTTTATTATGGATAGATGCACTTTTATCATGGATAGATGCACTTTTATTATGGATAGATGCACTTTTATGATGGATAGATGCACTTTTATGATGGATAGATGCACTTTTATCATGGATAGATGCACTTTTATGATGGATAGATGCACTTTTATTATGGATAGATGCACTTTTATCATGGATAGATGCACTTTTATGATGGATAGATGCACTTTTATTATGGATAGATGCACTTTTATCAAGGATAGATGCACTTTTATGATGGATAGATGCACTTTTATCTTGGATAGATGCACTTTTATGATGGATAGATGCACTTTTATCATGGATAGATACACTTTTATGATGGATAGATGCACTTTTATCATGGATAGATGCACTTTTATCATGGATAGATGCACTTTTATCATGGATAGATGCGCTTTTATTATGGATGGATGCGTTTTTTTGATGGATAGATGCACTTTTATCATGGATAGATGCACTTTTATGATGGATAGATGCACTTTTATCATGGATAGATGCACTTTTATCATGGATGGATGCGCTTTTATGATGGATAGATGCACTTTTATCATGGATAGATGCACTTTTATGATGGATAGATGCACTTTTATCTTGGATAGATGCACTTTTATGATGGATAGATGCACTTTTATCATGGATAGATGCACTTTTATCATGGATGGATGCGCTTTTATGATGGATAGATGCACTTTTATCATGGATAGATGCACTTTTATGATGGATAGATGCACTTTTATCTTGGATAGATGCACTTTTATGATGGATAGATGCACTTTTATCATGGATAGATGCACTTTTATCATGGATAGATGCACTTTTATGATGAATAGATGCACTTTTATGATGGATAGATTCACTTTTATCATGGATAGATGCACTTTTATCATGGATGGATGCACTTTTGTCATGGATAGATGCACTTTTATGATGGATAGATCCACTTTTATTATGGATAGAGGCACTTTTATGATGGATAGATGCACTTTTATCATGGATAGATGCACTTTTATCATGGATGGATGCACTTTTATGATGGATAGATCCACTTTTATTATGGATAGAGGCACTTTTATGATGGATGGATGCACTTTTATGATGGATAGATGCACTTTTATTATGGATAGATGCACTTGGACTTCAAAACAGAAACTCACTGCCATTATAAAGCTTGGAAGAGCTAGGACATTTTTTTAATATAACTCTTTGATTGTATTCGTCTGAAAGCAGAAAGTCATATACAGCTAGTTGTCATTTTTGGGTGAACTATCCCTTTAAGTAAAGTGTTAACGTTTTGTCCACTTTATACTATTTGGCGTAGCAACAAGCCAAATTACTGTGACAAGCTGAATTTATTTAACTTTATGCAAACGAGCAGCGAATCAGTGTGAGATACAGATCTGACTTGATAACATAATTTGACCAAAGTGACAGTGCAGCATATTTTGCTCCTGGCTCACGCATGATTTCTTCGTGAGGACGCATCTCCAGAGTCTGCCTGGAGACTATAAATGAACTCCATCATCGACTACAGTATCACATGTTTTTATCCCTGAGCTTAGCCTGTTTTGGATTGACCCTGTCCTTAAAGCCTTAATAAAGTGCCCTGCGGCTGTTGTTGGAGAGGATGGGGAAGCATCCACCGTATTCAGGCATGGAGACGGCCAGAGGCACAGCTCTCGGCTCTCGGCACTAATTACGGATGAGGATAAGGGCACTGGAGCGCGTGGAGATTGTGGCGTGTTGCTTTTTTTAACCTCTTGCTGCTGAAGCTCAGTTCTTTGAAAAGGGGAGGAGAGAATTGACACTGAAGATGCAGAAAAATGTAATGGTTGGATAAGTGTGTGTGTGTAAGTGTAGGCCTGTATGTTTGCTAAGCATGTGAGGATTACATTTATTCCCTTTAAAGGAACAATTGACTCATTTTTGAGAACTCTGTCATCTCATGTCCCATATGACTTTTTTTTTTTTATCCCACAGGAACACCAAACTTCTTTTTTTTTATTCAACAAAAGAGATGAATCTGGGTTATCAAGCTCTTAAAAGGACAGAATGTACAATAGAAAAAAGTTTTTTTTTTTTTTTTGCGGTCCGGAGAAAAGTTTAGAGAAAACCGGTGAAAAAAGTTAAACTAATAGATATGAAAATAATAAGGAAAATTTTTTTTTTATTAAAATAATGACAAATAAATACATTAAAAATTATTCAAATAAATAAAATAGGATAAAATAAATATATAATCAAATATTTAAACACACAATAAGCATTAGATTAAATAAACAAATAAATACATTATTTATGACAGTCAAGTACACGAAGTAGAAAAAAACGATGTAACTTATGAGAATATAAAATTTGACACATATTATTTTTTCATTATACACTAAAAAAATGCTGGGTTTTCAAATATGGATGAACCCAACGATTGGTTTAAATTTTTTTTTTTTTTTTTTAAGTGGCTGGGCTTGTCCATTTTTGACCCAAACATGGGTTGAAACAACTCAGTATTTTTTTAGAGTGTATAAAATGATATTTATACATGAAATATACAGCAACGACGGTCGACGATTGGGGGATCCAAAAGTTTTAAAACCCTTGCCATAGAAAAGCAAAAAGTAGTGCATTTGTGTGACTACAACTTTGAACCATCCTTTTTACCCGCGAGATTAGTACAACTTTCCTTTCGTATTTAAGTTGGTAAATGGGACAAATATCATCTAAATTAAAAACTGCAAAATCATACATGACCCACTAATTCAGAACCACTAGGTTACAGAGATAGTACTTACATCTGGAACGACGGAAGGGAAAAGTGTCCTGCGATGGAGGGAATGGTGTTTGGGAATTATAGTAATCTCTTTTAAGCAATTTATATGGGTTAAATGCCATTTTTTGTTAAAATATGTTTCAGTCAGTCTGTCTGTCGTCTGATGTCACTCACACTCTTTCGCGCGCTCTCTGTCTCTCTCTCCTCTAGCGACACCCAGCGGAAATAAAGTGGAGCGCAGGAGCGCGCTTGATCACGTGGGCTGCGTCTTCAAGACATCCACTCGTGATTTCTGTCTCATTTATGACGAAGTAACATATTTAAGTGTTTGTATGTTCACGTGTTCGTTTCTTTTATATACATGTCTCAATAATTTTATTTTAGCCTACTGATAACCGCGGCAAAGAATGGCAATGGCAAAACAGTTTAGGAGATGATTTTTTATTTTTTATTTTTTTTATTTAATATTGTTGTACAAAAATATTTTATATCATTATTTTATTTTGACTTGACTTGGCTAGGATACTATTTTCAGTCTGTGTCTGCGCACAGAAGAGTTTGTGTCGCGTGGGGAAAGTTGCGCGAGGAGCTCCAGTGCGCGTGAATCAGAATGTAATGAACACGGAGGATCATTTAATGATATCATACTCATCATATCACATGAACAAGGATCACCTCATCAGATCAAGCACATCACCACGAGTCCCGGTCCTGCTGAACCGATCAAACGATATTCAACCGAAAGCGCGCCTGAAATCACCAACCTGATGATGATGGACGCGAAGGTGGAGAACTATTAACGGAGAAGGTAAAGTTACTCATTCATATAGAGTATTTTCCTTCATGACATTGCGGTGTTTTGGACATGCACCATTGCTAATACCTTGTTTAAATATAGCCAACTATGTTTCGTGTTATTATTTGAAGTGTAGGCTATCTGGTCTTGTGTTTTGGATTACCATGTTCATCATTCAGTACCATGGTATTACCACATGAAATAGCACCACAGTACTTTCAGGATAGATAGATAGATAGATAGATAGATAGATAGATAGATAGATAGATAGATAGATAGACTAACAAAAAGTGCCATGTGTACATTGGTAGTACCATGATCATCTTTGAATCACTATGGTACTGTATATAAATATGATTATTCAGTACCTACCATGGTACACTATATGTTAAAATATCACATTACTATATGATCCCATCAGTGTCACAAGATCCTTTCACGATATTTTTAAATAATAAATAGATAGACAAGCAAAACTAGGCTACTTAAAAGTATTACCATGCTTTTTTTATGTGTTCAATGGCAATACAGTGTTATACTTTTAAGCAACTTATTGGTACCATAGTATAGAGATATGGTATCCATTCAGTACCACGGTATTACTGCCTGATGCCATCACTGTATTGTGGTACTTTTGAAGTACATCTGAACCCATGATGTCTAAATTCACATCCAAAGCATTATGTGTTTTTAGTCCAACTGACTTGTTTAGGTAGATTTTTCATTCAATACAGCCTGTAAAGTTATAAGATGATATTTGATGCAGATGTAGTATGTTCATATAATCGATAGTTATTATCATTTGATACAGTCGGGATCAGATGTTGTTTCTCAGTCCATTTGCTTTTTGATCTCTGAAATGAGTCAGATTTCTTAAGGTAAGTCGATCTCCACCTCAGTTGTACTATTGTACTATTCAGTTGTATATTGTCCATTATAGATGTTTATATTTACACATTTTGGTTTGGAAATCTTCCCTTTTTTTTAGTATGTACAGTAGGTTTGTTGCCTGGTGGTAGTTAGACAGAAAAACCACCACAGCTCTGAGCATCTTTGGCTGCGGGGGTGGCAGTGTGAAAAGTGTGGTGGTGAGCCTCCTGGGAGAACACACACACACACACACACACACACACACACACATACACACATGCAAGCAGTCTGTTCACACTTGCAATGGCTTTGTTTCGCAGCACTTTGACTGATGGATGAAACTCATCTTGTTTTTCCAGTGCTATAATAACCAGTCTATTAGAATGATGTCATTTGTGCTGTCATGTCATAATCGCTCATTGTGAACACTATATATATATCCTGTTTGTCACTGATATAGCCTACATGCGTAACGCCCTCACCATTATTAGTTTTTTGGTGCGAACCGTCCTTCACTGTCTCTCTTTTTTTTATTTTTTTTTATGCAATTTTGTTCTCACAGATTAGCAAGCATAAATGGCAGTTGTAATGCCAATGATTATAAGTTAAAATCTTAGAGAATGCGTGTAATTTAAAGTGACCCTAATATGTTATTTTAAAGGTTACTCGTTTTGTTTTGGAGTCTCACCGTAGGTTTACAAAAAGGTAAAAAAAACTTTAATTTTCTCATAATACACATTGCAACTTCAGCTTCTCTCTAAACCCCGCCTTTCCGATAGCTTCCTCTGCTCTGATTGGTCAGACGGCCCAGTCTGTTGTGATTGGTCGACCTCTTACAGCAGATCTTCCTCATTTGATACACAGAGATACGAACAGTAACAATGGCGTCGTTTTACCGTATCAAATCTCATCTTTTGGAAGTGCAGCAAAGAAAACGGCGTCTTCTCGACATGAACAACACGAACCAAACTCTTCAGTCTCAGCTGCAACTACAGCGTTTCAGGGCGGGGCAAAGGAGACGTTGTTCTCCAGCAGCCAATGAGAACCATAGGCTGGAATTATGCAAATTTGTACAAACCTACATAGAGAGCCTAAGTCCCTAAGTCGACCACCATGGGACCTTATTTCTGAAAAATATTGTATGGTAGTCAATGGCGAGAGACAACAAATATTTTGATCTCGTTTGAATTGTGCCCTGAATTACACATTGGCATGTTTGTCAATTTAAAAGATACATTTTAAAGTCAAGAAAGTCGCAGTTTGATGTAAAACTGTTGAGGTATAAGACTGCGAAGATACGTAATTACAAAGACTACAAACCCCAAAGGCGCACATGTGACGTCATACCTTTTCCCTCAATGAATGAAGCTAACTTTACTGAAGCTAACATTACTGAAGCTAACTTTACTAAAGCTAACTTTACTGACGTAGCTGAAGCTAACTTTACTGAAGCTAACTTTACTGAAGCTAACTTTACTGATGTAGCTGAAGCTAACTTTACTGAAGCTAACTTTACTGACGTAGCTGAAGCTAACTTTACTGACGCTAACTTTACTGACGCTAACTTTACTGATGCTTACTTTACTGACGTAGCTGAAGCTAACTTTACTTAAGCTAACTTTCTTTACTGAAGCTAACTTTACTGAAGCTAACTTTACTGACGCTAACTTAATGACACTAACTTTACTGAAGCTAACTTTACTGACGTAGCTGAAGCTAACTTTACTGAAGCTAACTTTACTGACGCTAACTTTACTGATGCTAACTTTACTGAAGCTAACTTTACTGACGCTAACTTTACTGAAGCTAACTTTACTGACGCTAACTTTACTGATGCTAACTTTACTGAAGTTAACTTTACTTACGCTAACTTTACTGAAGCTAACTTTACTGACGCTAACTTTACTGAAGCTGACTTTACTGAAGCTGACTTTACTGAAGCCAACTTTACTGACGCTAACTTTACTGAAGCTAACTTTACTGAAGCTAACTTTACTGAAGCTAACTTTACTGACGCTAACTTTACTGACGCTAACTTTACTGACGCTAACTTTACTGAAGCTAACTTTACTGATGCTAACTTTACTGACGCTAACTTTACTGATGCTAACTTTACTAAAGCTAACTTTACTGACGCTAACTTTACTGAAGCTAACTTTACTGACGCTAACTTTACTGACGCTAACTTTACTGAAGCTAACTTTACTGAAGCTAACTTTACTGACGCTAACTTTACTGAAGCTAACTTTACTGACGCTAACTTTACTCACGCCTGAGTGTTTTGTACCAGACTGCACACACACGAGCAGCGGATCTCGCTCGTTGTTTCGCTTCCCGGGAGATGTAATTCATTGAGCGATTTTCACATAAAACTAAATGTTACTCTTCTGTTTTATGACAAACTGCGACTTTCTTGACTTTCATAATTATCTTTTAAATTGTCAAACATCATATGTGTAATTCAGGGCACAGTTCAGACGGAATAAAAAGATAAGTTGTCTCTCGCCATTGACTACCATACATATTTTTTCCGAAATAAGGCCCCATGAGCCGGAAGCGGAGGGGGAGGGGCTTAGGCTCTCTGTAGAATCGAGTAGAAAGTGAGACTGGAGTTACTGACGACTCGTTTCAGGATGTTCAGAATTGCTCTTTCTTTTAGGAGACAGAGACCCACAGAGTCCAATTACCGATCACTTTGATCTTTGAAACTTTGCAGACCTTTTACGTTTACAAACAGCTTCATTACACAAAAAAGCATACCGGTAATAGGGGCTCTTTAATGAAATACAATCAAAGTTTCTTTGAATAAATGTCTGCCATACTTAAAGGGATAGTTCACTTTGAAATTAATTTTTGATATGTTTTAGCTTACCTCAAGGGCATCCAAGATGTAGGTGTCTTTGTTTCCGCAGTAGTTTCAATTTTGATATTTTTAGGTCAAACCGTTCTTGTCTGTCAGTCATATAATGCAGGTCTATGGTCACCATCTCAAAGAGCATGCACAGAGAAGTCCAAATTAAACATGATTTAATGACTCGTAAATGTAAGCACACATTGATGGCCTAAGACACGAAACGAGCGGTTTGTGTGAGAAAACGAACAGTATTTATATAGTTTTTACCTCTTGTAAACACAGCCACGTCCAAGTGATCTGAGGGCACGCGTGTACGTCACTCATTGTTTACACAGAGATTTCGGACGTAAAATCTTTTTCTTTTTTTTTTTTTCTTTCCGAAATCGTCTTCCATTGCGATTTCCTGTATATCTAAATATGTTTAGATCTTCACAGTGAAAGGTAAAACGTCCGAAATCTCTGTGTAAACAATGAGTGACGTACACGCGCGAGAGATCACTTCCGGCGCTTGCGCAGACCGAAGCGCCGGCGCCCTCAGATCACTTGGACGTGGCTGTGTTTACAAGAGGTAAAAACGATATAAATACTGTTCGTTTTCTCACACAAACCGCTCGTTTCGTGTCTTAGGCCATCAATGTGTACTTACATTTACGAGTCATTAAATCATGTTTAATTTGGACTTCTCTGTGCATGCTCTTTGAGGTGGTGACCATAGACCTGCATTATATGACTGACAGACAAGAACGGTTTGACCTAAAAATATCAAAATTGAAACTACTGCGGAAACAAAGACACCTACATCTTGGATGCCCTTGAGGTAAGCTAAAACATATCAAAAAATAATTTTAAAGTGAACTATCCCTTTAAAGGGATAGTTCACCCCAAAAATGTAAACTCTGTCAGTAATTACTCTCCCTCATGTTGTTCAACCCCGTAAGACTTTCGTTCATCTTCGGGACACAAATGAAGATATTTGTGATTAAATCTGAGAGCTGGATCACTCCTCCATAGGCTTCTTAAGGGATCGAAACTGGCCGACCCAAAAGTTATGAAAGACATCGTTAAAATAGTCCGAGTGACTACAGTGGCTCAACCCAAGTGTAACAGTGCAGCGCTTCTGGGTTGTACGTCAAACGCTGGCTCACTATTGGCTTAAGGTTGAGCCACTGTAGTCACTCGGACTATTTTAACGATGTCTTTAATAACTTTTGTGCCGGCCAGTTTCGATCCCTTAGAAGCCTATGGAGGAGTGATCCAGCTCTCAGATTTAATCACAAATATCTTCATTTGTGTTTCGAAGTGAATGAAAGTCTTACAGGGTTGGAACAACATGAGGGTGAGTAAAAAGTAACTTTCCATTTTTGCTTGAACTATCCCTTTAAAGTCGGCATGAAATCAAATTTGACAAATCTTCTTTTTATATGTAATATTGTAGTGTTTATTATAAATGATTTATCTGTGCACTTCATTATTTTTTTTAAATTCATGTACCCTTATAATCTTTAATCAAATACATTACCCTTCCCTCCCCCCTCGAAACGACCTCTCTTCTCTTTCGGTCACGTGCAATGGCGAAAGGGTGCGGCCAGAGCCGATGAGGGTGCGGCTATCGGTGCACCGCCTCTCAGAGAAGATACATTCAAATCTGCCTCCATTTTGTTTGCAACGCCCAACCTCCAACGATCCAATCAATTCCCGAAGGACGAAATCAAGCCCCGCCCTATATTTTTTTCTAATTTCAGAAGCCGTTTCACTCGGATATACTTCACAACAAGGAAAAAATGATAATCTCAACCTCCGTTTCATGCCGACTTTAAACGTAAATGTGAAAATGGACAAGAGAATTGGGTGGAGGAGGGGAAGATTTTCAGCGAGTCCCGGCTGAAGTTTTAGTCGGTTCCTGGTATGGTTTCAGAAAGTTCCCCTGGATGCGAGTCGTGTGTTTAGTTGAAGCTCGAGAGATATGAAACTGCTCTTATCCAGCTGTGTTTCTGCATGTGGAGAGCTCTTAGTCTCACTGAGCACAGCTTTACACCACTCCTCCACTTCACTGATGCAGTATTACAGTCTCGATTTGTGTGTAGAGAAAGGGAGAGATAAAAACACTGTCATAGTATGAGGTCCTTTATTTAAGTTTGAAGTTATATGGAGACATTTTTAGTTGTTTTTTCCACTGTAAATTACTTTTTACACATAAAAACAGCATAAAACATTATTAGTTAACACTTTAGTTTAGGGTCCAATTCTCACTATTAACTAGTGCCTTATTATCATGCATATTACTAGATATTGGCTGTTTATTAGTACTTATAAATCACATATTAATGTCTTAATATTCATGACCATATTCTACATTCAGAAATCTACACCTAAACTTAACAACTACCTTACTAACTCTATTAATAAACAGTAATTAGGAGTTTATTGAGGCAAAAGTTGTAGTTAATAGTTGGTTAATAGTGAGAATTGGACCCTGGAATAAAGTGTGACCCATTGTGATATTACATTGTAATTATATATGTTTATATTTTTATATTATATGTTTGTTCTATACATAATTTATATATAAATGTTAGCGGTGTAACAATATATAATGTCTCAATATATCGCAATACAGAACGGCAACAATATGTATCGTGGATTGTGACTTATGTATTGTGTATAGTTCATCCAAAATGAAAATTACTGTGTGAGAAAAAAGTTTTTGTGTCAGTACTACATTAAACTACTATATATAATGTTAAATATAAAGTATAATAATGCAATGGGGGAATATTTGTGTGTCCCAATAATGCCAAATGTCTGATGTTACCAGTAAAAAGTGGCCTACGTTGTGTAAAATAATTGTGTATTTTCAGTAAAAAAAATTGTTAACCTTTTATCGCAATAATATCGCAATAATATAGTTCAGTATCGTGATATGTATTGAATCGTGACATGAGGGTATCGTTACAACCCTAATAAATGTATATTTAACGAGATACCATGAAATTTTGTAATAAATTATTGTGAAAGTGCACGTTATATTGTTCAATGTACAATTAAATAAAAATAAAAATATAGTATAATAAAAATACTAAATGCATTTTATTTTGTCGTTGTTTATTTATTTATTATATTTTATATAGTTTGCAACGTGTGTTTTTATTATACGTAAAATATAAAAATATAATCAACAATATAATAAATATTGTAAATATATCTTGTAAATTACAAGACGTGTAATATAATATTCTTTGTATATAATTTTATTATATTTTTATTTTACTATAATTAACAACTTAAAAGGGTTTTCTGTATAAAACTAAAACAAAAAATATCTTAATTTGTGTCCCGAAGACGTAATTACTGTAATTACTACAGCATTTTGGGGTGAACTATCCCTTTAAGTTCACTTTGAGATCTCTTGATTGGTCTTGATACGGTTGAGATTTCGGGCGAATCTTGAACCTTTTTTGAAGCGGTGTGCCAAACGAAAGTGAACAACTGGATCCCTTAACGAAGGACCCTTCCACAAGGACGTTAGCGAAAGGAAAATTGCGATGATCACTTCAAGGAATTAATTTGGTCATTTATGGTCATGTGACCCAACGAATACTCGCGATTCATTTTAAAGCTAGATGGCGCGAGAGTTAGAGTTAACTTACAAACAGAGCAATTCGAGCCGTTTTGTTTTGTTTGTGACATATTTCACACATTTTTGTCATGCTATGTTTAAATAAGTTTCTTAAAGAAATGCGTTAGATAGCTGGGTAATGCAGATTAGAGAAACACACTCACACATAGACATACAGAGGAAACTCGAAAACTAGAATATCGTGCAAAAGTTCATTTATTTCAGTAATTCAACTTACAATGTGAAACTAATATATTATAGACTCATTACATGCAAAGTGAGATATTTCAAGCCTTATAATTTTGATGATTATGGCTTATGAAAACCTTTTCACAATATTCTAATTTTGAATTTGGGGTTTTCATAAGCCATAATCATCAAAATTATAACAAAAAAGCCTTGAGATATCACACTTTGCATGTAAGGAGAGTCTATATAATATATTAGTTTCACATTTTAAGTTGAATTACTGAAATAAATGAAATTTTGCACGATATTCTAGTTTTTCGAGTTTCACCTGTATAAATAATGCATGTTTTAAAAACTTGTTTGAAAATATAAATGTCTATTTATTTGCAACAGTAAGAAATTTCTGTCATGAGAACTGCCAATCAGCTGATAGACACCGTGTTGCGTTGTCATGGGAACATCCCCAGGAGCCGGTTTCACAAAGCTATTTTAGACCGGTCTATAGTGTTAGACAAGTCTTAAATTTGCTAGACTGTTTCACAAAAATAAAGACGGACTTAATTGACCCTTCGCTAAGCCCCGCCCTCCCCGCCCGCTGCCACGTCTATTACAGTGTGAATGCACCGGTGTCAGACATTCCCAAGGAGATAATTAGTCATTTTTGGCGAACAGGTGAAATATCTGAGAGAGCAAGACAAAAAGGGACAGCAGTATGCATTCGAGGGATATATCCACGACATAATATGCAACCGATTAGAGAATAATTTCATCAAAATTGAAGCTAAAGCCTATAACGTTAGGTCCCAGCGCAAGCAGCAGCCGCCTCCTTAGCAGACCATTCACATGGGAAACACACAAATTGAACAGCTATGTTCATGCACAGCAGAGTAAGTGAAATGTGAAAATAATCTAATAATTACAAATCAAACAGTTTATCCATCAATCTAACACCGGGAGAGCCGCGATCGGATTGGGGTAAAGTTACTGGGGTAACGTAACGTTATAGGCCGTCGATTAACAAAATGCTGAAATATATTTTAAAGTATGTAAGTGAGCCTCCGTCTTGCCTTTAACCGTCTTATTTTACATTCAAATATATGCATTATGAATCAGTGGCGTAGGTTTGATTTTGAAATTGGTGGGGACGGGGACATCAATATATAAATATATTTTAAGTTTTGATCTGTGAATGGGTCTCCCACACTGCTTGATCCACGCCCGGGATTTCTCCCCTTTGGCTTTTAGGTTTCGGGAAGAGAAAAAATGCCACCCCACCGTCCAAACTTTTAGAATCCTGGGTATCAGATTTGCACAATCCATACGCACAACGCGTCGGCATGTTTGCCTCGCTCGAAAGCTTGCCAGACCTCCCGCGCCTAGTTACGGTTGCTAAGCCATGATTGGCCAGTGGCGGTTTTCGGGCGTGGCTTAGCGAAGGGTCAATTAAGACCAAAAAGTTTCTCCTTTAAGACCACCTTTAGGCCGTGTGTCCACCAAAGCGTTTTTACTCGCGCCTGGCGTACGTTTTCAATTGTTTTCAATGGGAGCGCCGCGTTTTTTAAACGCCATGAGCGCAACGAGGCGCTGAGCGTGTATTTAACGCTGAAGCGCTGAGCGCCCGGCGTTTTTACTGGTCGCCGAGAGTTGAAAAATGTTCAACTTTTGGATAAAACGTAGCGCTCATCACTGTCACTTTTCACCAACCGTCCAATCACAGTGGGGGAGGGGCGGGACTAATATCACACCGACCAACTGTCACAACATTTTTTCTGTACAACGACATCAACCAGCAGAGCAAACCGAACAAAATGGATGAAAAATATCTTTTTAGTATGAAACAAATTACCTGCGAAATCAGTTACAAGTAAACTGTGCTGCGGATATTCTGTATCATAGCAACGAAACGTCTCAACGGAAAAAACGCTGCGCTTCCAAAACGCTCTCATGCGCTCACAGCTAGGCGTTTTCAGCAGAGCGTCTAGCGTTTTCAGCTGGCTAAAAACGCTTTGGTGGACACACGGCCTTAGACCACCTTTCCCCCAGGCTAACTTAGATCTATTAGACTCTGTTACCTTGGCAACCAGCAGTAACAATCAGTTACACGACAAACAGCCGAAAGAAAACATCGGCGACTGTCCACCATATATGTTCACCATTTCAGTGTCTTTAAGTTTCTCTTGGGGTCCTCCTCCCGTTTTTGGATATTTTCTCTGAAATACTTCCTTTTTGGCATCTTGTATCATGTTTTTGTATCTTTTCTGTACGTCTTTAACGCTCCGCTCAGCGGTCGGATTAATGCCGTTAACTGTTGAGCAATCTTTTTCCAAATTAAACATTTCTTCTTGTTACTACATTCTCCGCTAAATTTCCCAAGTAAAATGTCCTTGTAGCTGTTACACTCCTCCAACAAACACATATTTCCCGCTGGGGTAAACTGCACAGAGCGGTTGAATGCGCTTACTCGATCGGCCATGTTTTTTGTTTTGAAAAGTGTCTTATTTTACCCAGAATGCATTGCAGTGTAGTCCTACTTAAGATAGTCAGAGTCTTAAGTGCTTTGTGCAACGGTCTGATTTAGATGTCTATCTGAAGTCTGACTATCTACTATATCTAAGCCGTAGTCAAAGTCTATCTTTGTGAAACCGGCCCAGGTGAAGATAATGAGGAAATTACACCTAACAATGAAAGTGCGTTCAAAACGGCTACAAGTACCCCGCTCACTTTTGTGAGAAATATGCCCTTCTGAAGCTCTGGAGGAAACACGTGATACTCAATGTACTCTAATGACTCGGTCCTCCATAATAATCATTTTCATAGCGCTTTTCATCTCTGTGTCATGTTTGTTTGCGTGTGTATCTGACTGAAAACTTCCGTCATCCTGTTTTAATGAAGGGCAGCTTTATCTTCTGGCACCTCAGTGGGCAGCTGGCATTAGGACCCCTGATTTCACACATCCCACCTCATCTTATCCGTCACTTTAGGCCTGTTTTAGACACAAGCACAATCCGCCACGGCTGCGGTGTGTCATCATTCATCAGCCACTTCAATACAGTATAACAGCATCATTGCACTAATAATGACAATCCCATTCAGACACATTTCAGTCAAATGACATGCGATCATTGAGAGGTTATTTTAACGGTTAATAGTCGCCTACTCTTTAACTGAGTCGAACTGAGATGAGTTTGAGGTTCGGTTCAGTGGAGCTGAGATGTTGTGTGAAAGAGTCTGCTCACCCACATATTGACTTTCATTGCACAAAAAATACTGGAGCATTTTTTTCTGAATATTTCAAAAATTGTATTTAATGTTTCACACCAGAAATGAAGTCAAAGAGGTTTGGAATGACATTGGTGAGTAAGTGATGACAGTTTTCTTTTTTTTGGGGGGCAAACTAACCTTTTTAATTGTGTTGAATTTAACCAAAGCTGACTCAATTAACTGAATGGACATTTCAAATTAAATTTTATTTGAGCTGGGTGAAATAAAACTTAACTTAATTTTGATTAAATTAATTCTAAATGAATAATACAATAACTATTTCCTTATATTAATACAAGTCTTAAATTAGTCTATAATATTTAATAAAATAAATAAATAAAATATATACTTTTATT
Source organism: Rhinichthys osculus (assembly GCA_029959095.1). NCBI lineage: Eukaryota > Metazoa > Chordata > Actinopteri > Cypriniformes > Leuciscidae > Rhinichthys > Rhinichthys osculus. Next base: position 59,558,257 of record JARWKJ010000003.1, on the reverse strand, counting down.
AATGATATATAAATTAGCATTTAATGTAAGTCTATTATATATTTATAATATAAAATAAATAGATAGATTATATAATCTTATATAAGTTTAAATATTATTTATATAATGTTAAATACATATAATATAATAAATAAAAATAACAAATAACATTGATTGATAAAATTATATATATATATATTTCTTAATTTTAGCATTGCTGTAAGTCTATAATATATTTATAATGTAAAATAGATATATACAAAATTATATATATAAAATTTTATGTTATATTCAAGTCTATATAGTTTAGCATTTAAGCTTAAATAAGTCTAAATATAATAGCTTTATATAATGCTAAAACTAAGGAATATATATATATATATATAATTGTTTGTATATTGTAAATATAGCTTACACTTAACAATAAGGTTTCATTAGTTAACTACATTTGTTAACATGAACTAATAATGAACTGCACTTCTACAGCATTTATTAATCTGTGTTAATGTTAATTTCAACATTTACTAATACATAATTAAAATCAAAAGTTGCATTTGTTCACATTAGTTAATGCACTGTGAACTAACATGATTCTTTTGGCATAAGATCAGGTCCTGGAGTGATTCAGTGTGACATTTGTCCAACATTTCCTTCTCAAAATCTGCCCTGCCACTATCATAAGCAACCGGATCTCATCCTGAAACCTTCTGGGTCTGATCTCCATTATTCTGACAGCTGAAGATGCACTTCTCCTCCTCTGCAAGGCTTCCTGTCTTTCCTCACTTCCTCTATTCTCTCTCTCTCGTTTCTGTCCCTGGAGATGTTTCTCAGCATGTTTAGTCTCCCACACTTCGGCTTCATGAAACCATCTCTATGTGTCTCTGTAACTCCTCGTCCTCTCTTTCTCTCCATCGCTGTGCTTGTTACTGGAAATGTTGAGAGCTGTCTGACAGACTGTCCTCATGTCACTGGAGTTCACTTCTTCATTTGCGCAGTGACCACCTGCTCCACGGCTTACTAGTTTTGTGTTTCACAGTGGCCTCCAAAAGTATCTGGATTCTTCATTTTAAGGATAATTAAAATGAAATTGCATTGCAAAAAATCAATCTGAGCTCTTCTCACAATCTTCCCTTCTGCTGTAACTCTCAAATCTAATTTACAGTCAAACTTCCTTAAAGGGACAGTGCACTCAAAAACGAATATTTTGTTATTTACCCATTCTCATTCTTTTCAAAGTTCTGTTTCTGAAGGATCATGTGACTCTGAAGACTGGAGTAATGATGCTGAAAATTCAGCTTTGATCACAGGAATAAATTACATTTTACCATGCTCAAAGAAAACACATCTTAAAGGAGCTATATGTAGAATTCAGAAACCCTTGTTATTAGCGACACCGGTGGCCGATATGTGAACTGCAGCAGAGACAATTTATATAGAGACATACCACTTCCTCAATCCTTAATACAACTATAAAGGGAAAACCCGTAACGCCAAAGATGGCGGTTGTATGCACATGTCCCGCCCCTCCCGCTGGAAAGCCAATCGTCTGCTTTTAACAGTCAAGCCGGGAAACATTTAGGCCTATCGTCTGGTTCCACTGACGCATGCGTATGTTGAGGTTTGTGACAGCGGAGACGATTTGGCGACAGCGAGTTGTGTGCAAGATCAGATGGAAACCACATGGAAGAGGGTGATAACAACGCGAAGGCACTACCAAGGTAGTTAAAGCTTTTTATATCGACCACAAATATGTTACCTTATGATTTCCATTACACGAGAGTAGATGTTAAAACTTCATGGTGATTTGTACTCGGCTTTCGCCAAGATAAGCAACACTAGGACGTAGCTTTACAGTAAACTATGCTTCTCCATCCATTTATGCTTCTTTCCATATGGTGGTGTGACTCCCCTTCTGTCCGGCGTTAAAGGGATACTCCACCGTTTTTTCATATTAAACTATGTTATTCTCTTATCTAAGACGAGTTGATACATACCTCTCTCGTCTCAGTGCGTGCACTGAATCGCTCTGTCGGGCGGAGAACTTTGAGAGCAGTTAGCTTAGCCCCATTCATTGTATATGGGCCAAACAGAGATGAAGTTAGAAGCGATCAAACACATCCACATTTTCTCTATTTAAATATAGTTACACGAGTAGTTACACGACCAAGTATGGTGACACTAAATAAAATGTGGCGCTTTTTAGAAGCGGGTAAAATGGATTTATAATGTATGGCGGAATAGCACTTATTGGGAGCACTTCGACTCGGCGCTGTAATATCTTCACTCGTGAAAAGTCCTCTCCCTCTCCCTCTCCCTCTCCCTGATACTTCGTCAACTCTGCACAAAAAACTACTACTACTGCAGGCGTGCAGGTCACCAATCACAACAGACTGGGCCAATTAATGCAGAGTAGACCAATCACAACAGACTGGGCCAATTAGAGCAGAGTAGACCAATCACAACAGACTGGGCCAATTAGAGCAGAGTAGACCAATCACAACAGACTGGGCCAATTAGAGCAGAGTAGACCAATCACAACAGACTGGGCCAATTAGAGCAGAGTAGACCAATCACAACAGACTGGGCCAATCAGAGCAGAGTAGACCAATCACAACAGACTGGGCCAATCAGAGCAGAGTAGACCAATCACAACAGACTGGGCCAATCAGAGCAGAGTAGACCAATCACAACAGACTGGGCCAATCAGAGCAGAGTAGACCAATCACAACAGACTGGGCCAATCAGAGCAGAGTAGACCAATCACAACAGACTAGGCCAATCAGAGCAGAGTAGACCAATCACAACAGACTGGGCCAATCAGAGCAGAGTAGACCAATCACAACAGACTGGGCCAATTAGAGCAGAGTAGACCAATCACAACAGACTGGGCCAATTAGAGCAGAGTAGACCAATCACAACAGACTGGGCTAATTAGAGCAGAGTAGACCAATCACAACAGACTGGGCCAATTAGAGCAGAGTAGACCAATCACAACAGACTGGGCCAATCAGAGCAGAGTAGACCAATCACAACAGACTGGGCCAATCAGAGCAGAGTAGACCAATCACAACAGACTGGGCCAATTAGAGCAGAGTAGACCAATCACAACAGACTGAGCCAATCACAGCAGGGTAGACCAATCACAACAGACTGGGCCAATCAGAGCAGAGTAGACCAATCACAACAGACTGGGCCAATTAGAGCAGAGTAGATCAATCACAACAGACTGGGCCAATCAGAGCAGAGTAGACCAATCACAACAGACTGGGCCAATCAGAGCAGAGTAGACCAATCACAACAGACTGGGCCAATTAGAGCAGAGTAGATCAATCACAACAGACTGGGCCAATTAGAGCAGAGTAGACCATTCACAACAGACTGGGCCAATCAGA
>JARWKJ010000003.1:59524886-59544886 GCA_029959095.1 Rhinichthys osculus | reverse complement strand
CCACACAGAACATGTAGGATGTTGGAAAATAACAATGTCTTTTCTGTTAACCAAATGCTTTTTAATATTCGCTATTACTTTAATGCAAGCGCGCCGTTATTTGTTGCTTCGTTACGCGTGTGTTCAAGTAAGCCAGAAACGCGCAGATTCTGCGTAATACGCTGTATTTAATATATCACGAGCAGATCATAAGCCTAAATCCGCGCAGATTTGTCTTACTCGAACTTCCCCAGCAAAGCGAGTAAACACAGAAACACGCCAGATTGGCTCGTGATTTGACAGCGATTCCCGCCAAAGTTCATTTTTACCCGCATTTGGCGGGTCGAGGGTGTTAATCTCAATCCCTGAATGTTGCGCTCCTGTTTGTCATTGTGCACGAAACTTCACGCCAATAAATCATCAGAAATATTGCTGACTTGTGCGTCTCAATATTGCTGACTTTACGCTCGTCCTAATGCCTGTTAGGTGTCCGTGGATTTGCCTGTATTTGGTGTTGAAAATGGAAACGTCTTTAGACATGGAAAATCGATTTTACAATCGATTCAATGAACACTTATGTCTCCAAAATCAAACAGGATTTTTTCACAAAACTGACAGCCCTATCTCATAATTTGATAGTCGGTGTATTAGGCTTCTGTCACTTCAAGAGCTAATGCACCGACTCAATATACTGTTACACGTGCGTTTTCTTTCTCAACTGTTTACGTTCTGTGGTAGATTTTCCCCTAAACTTAAAGCCACTACCTGAAGCGTCTCCAATCGACACCCAATACCTTTATACTCTAGCTCTTGCGTCTTCAGTCGACAACTGGCCGAGTTTCCTATACTCTAACTTACTTGCTTCCCTATCTGACTTGCTTCCTGCGCAGGAATAATCGACAAACAGACTTCAGCAAATGTCCTTTAAATGCTTTAATTACGGCCGGGAGATAGTTCTCGACATTTCCTCAGAGAACTTCCCCCAAGACGAAGCAAGGCCAGAGGATCTCAGACAAAGTCCATTGGGAATCCCACCAGATACACAAATACCACAGTTTTTATAGAATAGGGGAATGGCAACAATGCCATGATGCATTACATAATTTCCCTACAATTTGATTGGTTCTTCTGTTACCAGGTAAAACAAACTCTGTTTCTGTGATTACTTCATGATCACAAGGTACATCTGTCTAGTTTCATTTCCCATATTTGTTATTTATACACTCACACAAAACCATGAGTTTTCGCCAAAGGGGACACATATACATAAAAGCATAGGAATGTTGTTCCTGCAAGAAAAACATATGTTAGTTGATTAATTAAAATATCCATCACAGTTCACTTAAAACATAACTGTGTTTACGTGAATACTCGCCAAGATCTGCATTTTGACATATTTTTTGTGTGTATTTGACTGTTTAAGTGCAATAAGCAGCTAAAGAGAACTCAGTTTAGTGCTGAGAGGTGGCTTTATGTGAGCGTACTTTGAGTGTTTAACCACAAAATCTGCGGGAATGAGTAAAATAATGTCTAATATGCACAATCCCACACTTAAATTCAAGCCCTGTAACCAACAAATATTCATCTGGAGAAAATGAAGCGAGTGAGTGAGGAGAGGCGGGTTTGTGTGTCACTCGCTAATGTTAACAAATGGAACCTTACTGTAAAGTCCTACCAATATATTTAATAAGCATCGAAATTTGCGAATGTCAAACTTTCTGTGAGCTCAGATTCCTTGTTGGCCTGGTTTTGTGTTTGCTGACCCCTGTCCTCTGCGTTATAGATGGACGCGTCTCTCCAGAGGAGTTTAAGTGTTTTGGATCGTCTTCTCCTCACACACTCCATATGGTTGCAGCTGTCAATCAACCCTGACTCCGCCCACCAAATCCTGCAGCGAGAGATAGTCGGGGTGAGAGAATCCCAACCGCCACTTGAAATCAAATCATCATGTTTTTCACTATTGCTCACAATATAAGTCATAATTATAGTTATCATGCAGTGATGTATCTCTGTATAACTATGCCTGCATAACAATAGCCAGTAAGACTGATGTAATTTACAGCTAATCAACCAATTACACTTCAAATAAACACAGAGGCAGTCTGTTGCATTACATTCATATGGATTTTACTTTATTGCATACATTTTAAGCGTTTTATAAATTTTGTCAATTTTCTTAGAGGAAGCACTTTTGAACAACTTTTTATTTTTATTTTGCAATCACCCCTCCCCACAATACAGTGTACTTGATTCTCTGACATATTCAACTTTATTGTTGTATATAATAATTTGACATATGTATAATATTATACAATTTCATTATATATTATATCATATCTATCTAATAAAGGGGTTAATGAACTCTGTATCTTCCATCTTTGTCCATAGACGTTTCTGGTGTGTAAGTGTAGCGCCTCCCACAGGAAGGTTCTGTGTGTGCGAGTGCAGGAGGGAGGTGTGTCACAGTATCCCATCCGTGAGGAAGACTCCAGTGAGTTTAACACGTCACACATACACACACTTTAGCTTAGTTTTTAGACTGAGCTAATGCTATTTTTTGTCCCCTTAAGCCTAACACATTAACCTTGAATCCCCACAACGTATGTTTGTTGTCATATTGTGTTAGTAAGCCAATTATGGTTACTATAGATTAATGCAAATCCTTAACAACTGGTATTTTTACATTGCAATATAAGATATTATTTAGTCTATTTTTGGTTCTTCATACTTTTAGTCACTGGTATTATAGCAAAACTTGACATGCATTTTATATGGTAGCCTCCCAGCCTTTGTGTTCTAGTAATGTTTTCAGTAAATAAATAAAGTTTTATATTTGTTCCCAGAACATGTTCCTAAAAGGTAGGATAACATTTTCTAAAATCATTCTGACAATGTTTAGTGATGGAACATTATCCCCTAAATTCTTATGAAGGTTTAAGCAGAAGTTTCCCAGCAGGCACTGGACATGGTTAACTCCACAAACATTACCTGCTTCACTTATTACTAACCAGTTTGACTTTATTTCTGTCAGACGTCTACAGAAGGTCTTATTGAGAGTTAACAGGTTTAGATGTTGATGATTGATTGAAAATGTTTCGTTTGAAGTCACCATTATGATGATCAGTGTTTGCTTTAGTTGGGCTCTTGACCCTTGACTTTTTAACATGACCTTTTCTCTGGCTGTTGTAACTGTGTGTTTATAAAACAGTCGTTATGGTGAAAAAGACAAGAGAAAACGTGATCAACAAACTGTTATCACTAAAGATCTTTAGAATGTTTAACAGAATGTTATTCTACCTTTTAGGAAAACGTTCTGGGAACAAAAACAAAACCTGCCGCTGAAAAATTTACTAGAACAAAACAATGTCTAACTGGCCTACTCCTAAATGAGATCAGCTCGCACAGTTTGTTTAGTTCATGATTAATAAACAGCTAAGGCTGGTAAACCTGGTTTTATGTCTGGTAACATTTTTATATCTTAAATTCTTACATCTGCTTTGTCACAATTTAGCGTTTTCTCTAGAAAGTTCTGCCCTGAGCTTCCCTGATCTCTGCAGACTAGTGGCGTTTTACACGATTAGCAGGTACATCAAACCAACAAACATTATAGAATTCATGTACATTAAACAAGTGTTTTATCTATAATGTATTATAATTTATGCTAATTGTGTATGTGTTCAACAGAGATGTATTACCTTTCCCACTGGAGCTCCCAGAAGCAATTATACAGGCCACAACACACACCCAGCTGGAAAGCATTTCGCATCTGGGCTTAGGCAAGAATACTTGTTTTTCACGACCATTTCCACCCCCTTACTGACCCTTCAAACTAAACTAGCCTTTTTGCTGCTGTACCTTTAACAGTTATATGTAAACACCCACTTAGTATCCTTAACTCCATCTTATATTCAATGCTTATACCAACCTGCAGGTTTGCGGTTTTGTCCACTTTAGTATTTAATTGTCCTTTCCTTCAAATACAGCCCCTTTACAAAGTTAGCACATCATTGTGACTGGATCACAAAATTAGTTAGCACTGAAATGTGCTGCTAAAACTCAGGGATATTGTTTAACTGTTTCCCACCAACATCTGCCAGCCACCACCAGCGTTTTGATAATTTTCACAAAAATGTCATGTCCCCTAGAATCTGAACATGCAATATATCAAAAGAAAGAACAGAGAATAAAAGAGCCTCTGCTAAAAAAAAACTTTGAACAAAAAGCTGAGAACCTCGTGTGTTTTTTCCCCAAAGACTAAAACTTGCATAAACAATGCTTTTATAGCTTGTTTCTGCTCCTTTTTTGTCTGTTTTGATTCTGTACTCATTCAGAGGATGCGTAATCAATATCCCCACCCCCCCATTGAAAATTTCGTCAATGGCGTGGAAGCGTTGTCTCATAATTGATGGAAAAATCCATCAATGGAGGACAAAGAGTTGAAACAAACGTCAGCCACTTATTTATTGGTGCTGGAAATAAGAGTGACAGACTGCCCCAACATCGTACTCTTATTGGCTAAGCAAAATCAGCTAGCATGCCAAATATCATCCTTAACAAACCATAACTGGCCAGGCCAAGTTTCACCAAATAGATGTTGTTTCAGGAAGTTGCATGTTATGTTTTCATTTTACATTGAAAGCTTTAATTTCAATAGATCTAAAAGCTATGACTACTATAAATTCTCAGCTCTAAAAGGTTCATGTGCAATTGTGTTTTCCATTTCATTTTCACTCTTTGCAACCTTCCATGGGTCTTTCAGAGTTCTGGAGCTCTCAGACGTCCCCTGGCCTTCCTAACGGTCCCCCTCCGCCCTCAGCGCCCCACCGGACATCCAGATTGATCAGCCCATGTTTTGTCAATCCCCTGTTCCTTCAGCCTCCCCAACCCAGCCGAACCGCCTCACACAAACGCCACCGCTTCAAACGCAGCCTCAGGGTCCGTGTGTCCAATGAAACCTCTCTCAGCCTGTCAGGTGGAGAATCGGACCTAACCCAGGGGGAGACACATGAGCAAATTGCCAACCAGGGCGGCCCGAGACGGACAGGAGGATTGAGCGTGCTCAGGAGGACTCCGGCACTCACTCCCACTTCAGTAGAGGAGGACGAACAGATGTTGGGACAGATACCACCCGTAAGTATGTGGACCCTTGGCTGACTGAGTTTTTTTTTTTCAAGTAGGGCATTCTCCTGAACCAACATACTTGCTGGTCCCTGGAAAACATTAGGATTAGGTTTTGGCTAAAGGTGGAGATTAGGACAGGCGTGTCCAATCCTGCTCCTGGAAGGGAATTTAGCTCCAATAAACCTGCCTGGAAGTTTTAGTGCTCCTTGTTTAGGTGTGTCTAATTAGGGTTAGAGCTAAACTCTCTGGGATCTCTGGGATTGGGATCTCTAAACAACATAATCAATTTAAGATTTCCCTCTGACTTTAGGTCTTGTTAATGGTTAAAGTTGAGGTTGAGCTTAGGGTTAGGACTATGTTAGCTTGACAGAAAAGTTGGCACATTTAATTGGCTAAATCATAGTCACCATACCCATATGACTTTCCATGCTTTTTGATAGTAGGACACATTTCTGGATCAGTGTTCTTGTTCGTTCTGGACCAATCATCCAATTAGATTTTAGGTATATGTAAGAGGTTATGCAAGAGGTGTTCAATCCTGCTCCTGGAGGGCTTCATTCCTGCAGTATTTAGCGCTAGACCTGAACCACTTAATCAAGGTCTTCAGGATCACTAGAAACTTTCAGACAAGTGTGTGACAAGAGCTAAACTCTGCAGGAAAGTGGCCCTCCAGGAGCAGGATTGGACACGCATTGGTTAGGCTTTGGGGTGGGATATGGCAGGGGTAACCGATCATGCTCCTGGAGGGCTACTTTTCTGCAGACTTTATTTCTAGCTGTTCATTTTCAAATAGTCCTGAACACCTTGATTAGCTGGTTCAGGTGTGTTTGATTAGGGTTTGAGTTAGACTACAGGATGGTAGCCCTCCTGGAGCACCCGTTGGCTTATGGGGTCGAACCAAATTCTTATCAACCCCTCATTTCCCTCCCAGGTTAAGGCTAGGTAATAGTTATAGGCATATGGGAAGGGTTATGAGTGTCTTCGATGTACAATAACATTTCAGGGCCAACAAAAAATGGAACAGGAGCACATCCTACTTGGCTAAATCATGGTCTCCACGCAACTGTGCTGAAGATAGCGCGGGTGGAGAGAGGTCAGCACAAATATAACCTTTACTAGTTAACTGCCTCCTACAACCAATATAATGATATTCCACATACTGTGCCTACACTGCACTGTGGTTCTGGAAGGTCGTGATCGTGATGCCTGTTTGAAAATAGTAGTGCTATGTTCTAAAATTATCATTGTTTTTTTTTTACCTTACCCCCTTCCACATCATGTGGTTCTCTAGAGTAACTCCTTACCCCAAAGAGACAACACTGAACTCAACAAAGACACTGACGATGGTGAGGTGTGTCTCGCTTTGGAAAGAACCCGAGCTCCTTCCCTTGCTGAACTGGACAGCAATAGTTCTTTCAGCAGCCTGGAGGAGGAGGAAGCCCAGGACTTCGCCCACCAATGGCCGCCTGCGGCACGTGGGACCCGTTTCCCCTCAGCGAACCCGACCTCGACTCTACGCCGCATGACCGCTGCCTTTGTATGCGTGTTTGCTCCTGAGCGCCGAGTTGCCCGATTGGTGGACGAACTCTCCCATGAAAAACGCTCCACGTTTGGGTCATTGGTGCAGGACTTCTTAGAGAAACAGAGGCAGGAGATGGAGGCCTCAACGTATAGTTCTGCTGTGGAGCTGCTTCAGGGCTTGAGGATATTTCTGTCCCAAGCCAAAAATCTCCTTCTTGAAGCAGGAGAAATAGAACCTCCAATTGAGACACTGGTGCCTGAGACCGAGAAAGGTAAGAAGGCATCACTCGAACAATGACACATTGCTGATACAGTAGTTCCTGTAGCTCAAACTGTAGAGCAGACACTAGCAACGCCAAGGTTATTAAGTTCAGTGTATGAACTAATAAAGTTTATATCTTGCATGTAGTGTAAGTCAAACCTCCAAACTTTTGGCCTCCAGCACAGTAGCCACTAGGCCACAACACCCCCACTTTTAACCAGTAATATAGAAGTAAATATTAATGAAAATAGACCTTTTTTATTCTTGTTGAAAAAAATGTTACTGGTAGTTACACAAGTTGGAACCACAATGCTAAGGTTTTGTGAGTGGTTGGCAGAACATTGCTAGGATGCCCTGGGTGGTTCGTGGATGGTTGTCCTAAGTCTCTTTGGCTGCATTTACATCGATTTTTTTTTCCTCCCAGATCCGATAAAACCCACGAACGTGTAAGTGGGAAGAAAGCACATGGATTCTGATATTCTCTGTTCGGTTTCAGGCCTCATTCATATGTGGAAATAAATCTGAATCAGATACGTGCATCTGCCATGTAAGCGGACAGATCGGATGTTTCCCTGTAAATGCGAGTCGTATGTCATTGAAAAAGCGATGGTGACGAATGACGTCAACTCAGGTGGACACCAACCGTGATCACATGAATCTTTTCAATGGCACAATGGAGGATAAAGTCTCCACCCAATGTTTTGCTGCCCTTTAAAGATGGTGCGGAAAGCAAAAGCTTTTATTATTTCGTCTGCATCCATTGTAAATCGTGCTGTTTTTTACTTCCTTATCGGCCTTTTCCGGGTCAGTACGTCTACCTTGGGTTGACTCGCCAAGTTTATAGTGTAAATGCATGGGTCACTTTTAAAAGAAGATGTAAGCGTGATATATATAGTCAACAAATCAGAATTTGGCATTAAGACCTGCAGTGTCTTTTCATTTGACTCGGGTCCTTCTTTTAATAAATGTAGGAAGTCTGATTTTGCAAAACATAATTCAGGTCTTGTTTACAGTTCAAACAGTGCTGTAAAGTTACACAAGAGTTTAATACGACAGGATACACTAGGAGTTAGTTTAAACCCTAAGTTTGAGCAATATTAACTGTGATGCTTGACTTGGCAAACACCAATAAGGATTTTACAGGAAGTAAATGACGCAACACTATGGATTGCATCACTGAATCCAATCCGTTGGTTTTAAAAACTGTAAAACCTTTGGAGTGGATAAAAGATGTGATTCGTTTCCTAGAATCCTTTGATATATTGAATTTCTGGAAAATAGTTTTTATGTTTGAATTGCACTGTTACAGTACATACAGCTTTTATTAACACAGTTGTAATGCAGTTTTGCTGTAAAAGTATAACTCCCGTTCTCTGATGCACTTGTAAAGATTTATATATTACCAAATATGTTCCTTAAAAAATATGTTCACGTGTATGCAGTACGGCATTGGTTAAGACACAAGTTTAAGTTACCGTAGATCTATTTTATACTGCAGAACAATCACGTCACTCAAATAAAAACATCCAATCTTTCATAACCCTGCATAGCTGGGATTATAAGATGATTATGAGATATCTCCCCCAAATCAAAGCAAGAAATCCGGCCACATCCCTGGGGATGGATGCTGTTTCAGATGTTGGTGGAGGCATTCGCGTTTTCCACTTTGCATTTATCATTAGCACATTGCACATTCCCACGCATACTTTAGGAAGCGTGTGGAGAGAGAGAGCAGAGATAGAAGGAGGGATGGGGAGGTGATTTTGCACAGTGCACAGATTTTCCTGTTTTGCTATAATGTGTCTGGCTCTTTCTTCTACTGTACAAACATTAATTTGCCATTGAACAGAGCTTGTTTATTTTCGCCAAGCTGCTCAGTGGCTGCATGTTCACTTCCACAGACACACTTTGTGTGGAAAACATTTAAAATCACTAACCTTGCCTATAAAAAGTTACATTACAAACCAATATTTCAAATCCAGGGCGGTTAAGCCCATATAAAGCCAGTAAACACTGTAAATTGCACAAGGACACCAGAAAGAGCCTGAAATAACCATTCACAGGGATGATTTAGAAATATTATTTATTTCAGATTTTAAAGTGCACTTTCCTGTCATGTGACCCACAGATCTAGCCCTGGAAAAGGCTCTGTTTGGCTGCGTGTTGAAGCCGTTGAAGATTCAGCTGCACCAGACGCTCGTATCTCTCCACACTCAGGACGGCTCTTTACGGAGGATCACGGACAGCTTGCTGGCCTACCAGGAGGGGGCGCTGGAGCGCCTGGCTGTGCGAGTGGGAGTCCTGGACATTCGTGGTATAGACCGAGCGAAGGCAAAGCTCACGCTGATGCAGCGCAGCCATTCACCCATTGACAAGGTGTTGCTTTTGCTGCAGGTGTGCAAGAGTGTGTACAAGGCTATGGAGACGCAACCAGGTGAGAAAAGATTTAGAAACTGGTTTGTCATTAGGTATAGGGCAACTTTAAGACGTTAAAGTTAAGACTTTTCCTCATTTCCTCTGCAGATCAGGAAGTGGGGTCTGAGGATTTCCTACCGGCACTGTCCTACGTGCTTGTTCAATGTAATGTCCCACAACTGCTGCTGGAGACGGAGTACATGATGGAGCTGCTTGAGCCGGCATGGCTGACCGGAGAGGGTAAAGGAGAATTCACCTCAACAACAAAAACACACAGACTCTGTTTAAAGAGGACCTATTTTGCTTTTTTACACGTTCATCTTTCTTTAGTGTGTAATGTTGCTGTTTGAGCATGAAAAAGTTAGAAAGCATAAAGTCCCTCTAGCGGGAGTTATTCTCTATATCAGTGTCTCTGTTTCAACTCCCTGAAACGCCTCCATTGTAGTCTTGAGTTTTCTTCCTGGAAACGAACACGTGACAATATTCATCATTTATATAATTCATACGCAAAATAAAGGGGTGGGGCCTGGTTGAGTTAGTTAGTAGTTTGTTGAAACTCGTAGTGTGTGGAAACTCGCGATTATGGTAAGAGGCGGGGCATTTCCCAAAGACTCTAAACGCACTTGAACAATCACAACACACTGGTCTAGCTGACCAATCAGAGCACACTGGTCCAGCCGCCCAATCAGACCACACTGGTCCAGTCGCCCAATCACAACACACTGGTCCAGTCGCCGAATCAGAGCACACTGGTCCAGCCGCCCAATCACAACACACTGGTCCAGCCGACCAATCACAACACACTGGTCCAGCCAACCAATCAGAGCACACTGGTCCAGCCGCCCAATCAGAGCACACTGGTCCAGCCGCCCAATCACAACACACTGGTCTAGCTGACCAATCAGAGCACACTGGTCCAGCCGCCCAATCAGAGCACACTGGTCCAGTCGCCCAATCAGAGCACACTGGTCCAGCCGCCCAATCACAACACACTGGTCCAGTCGCCCAATCAGAGCACACTGGTCCAGCCGCCCAATCACAACACACTGGTCTAGCTGACCAATCAGAGCACACTGGTCCAGCCGCCCAATCAGAGCACACTGGTCCAGCCGCCCAATCAGAGCACACTGGTCCAGTCGCCCAATCAGAGCACACTGGTCCAGCCGCCCCAATCACAACACACTGGTCCAGCCGACCAATCACAACACACTGGTCCAGCCGCCCAATCAGAGCACACTGGTCCAGCCGCCCAATCACAACACACTGGTCCAGCCGCCCAATCACAACACACTGGTCCAGCCGCCCAATCACAACACACTGGTCTAGCCGACCAATCACAACACACTGATCCAGCCGACCAATCACAACACACTGGTCTAGCCGCCCAATCAGAGCACACTGGTCCAGCCGCCCAATCAGACCACACTGGTCCAGTCGCCCAATCACAACACACTGGTCCAGTCGCCGAATCAGAGCACACTGGTCCAGCCGCCCAATCACAACACACTGGTCCAGCCGACCAATCACAACACACTGGTCCAGCCGACCAATCAGAGCACACTGGTCCAGCCGCCCAATCAGAGCACACTGGTCTAGCCGACCAATCACAACACACTGGTCCAGCCGACCAATCACAACACACTGGTCCAGCCGACCAATCAGAGCACACTGGTCCAGCCGTCCAATCAGAGCACACTGGTCCAGTCGTCCAATCAGAGCACACTGGTCCAGCCGCCCAATCACAACACACTGGTCCAGCCGACCAATCACAACACACTGGTCCAGCCGCCCAATCAGAGCACACTGGTCCAGCCGCCCAATCACAACACACTGGTCCAGCCGCCCAATCACAACACACTGGTCCAGCCGACCAATCACAACACACTGGTCCAGCCGACCAATCACAACACACTGGTCCAGCCGCCCAATCACAACACACTGGTCCAGCCGACCAATCACAACACACTGGTCCAGCCGCCCAATCAGAGCACACTGGTCCAGCCGCCCAATCACAACACACTGGTCCAGCCGCCCAATCACAACACACTGGTCTAGCCGACCAATCACAACACACTGGTCCAGCCGACCAATCACAACACACTGGTCCAGCCGCCCAATCAGAGCACACTGGTCCAGCCGCACAATCAAAACACACTGGTCCAGCCGTCCAATCAGAGCACAGTGTGCTTTTCAGAAGGAGGGGCTTCACAGTGACAGGAACTAAACAGAGCGTTACTGACAGACTGGGAAAAGAGGTGCTGCAACAATATCAAATATAGAGTGTTTTTTGAACATTTAAGCATTAAAAAACCTCTTCTAGTAGAGTCCAAAAACAACATCAAGAGTTTGTAAAAGGGCATAATATGGCCTCTTTTAAAACTCTAGTTACTTTTAAAGTGAAGGTTGTGTCAAAAACTAGGTGGCACATTTATGCTACTGTGTAAGATTACTTGTCATATAACAGGTATCAAATGTATCCTTCACAGATATGAGAATCGCAGACAAGACTGGGAGGAAAATGCATATGCTATTATAAATGACAAATATTGTATTCATTTGTAAATCAAAAAGGTTTAATTGAAAAATAAACCTTTAGCCTAAAAACTTTAATCTTGATTTTTAGCAATAATACACGAATCTTGCGAGACGGTCTACCATGAGCTCTGAGCCACAAGTGTGTGTGATTTCCACTTCATTTATCATTTATCTTCATTAACTTCAACAGCCAAATTCCCTGTGAAGAACTACACTACCTGAACAGAGTAACAGCAATCAGAAGTTGCTGTTACCATGGAAACCCAGCAACGACCACACATTCGCATGAAGTTTTATGAATTATGTAATCGAGTTGATCTACCTACACTCTAAATCTATTTATATACAGATTTATGCATATATTATAGATTTGCCACGTTATTTTGTCACATTATAATACAAAAGTCAATTGTTTTGGATGTTTTATGTATAATATATATATCATGTATAGCATCATTCTTAATGGTTTATGAAATGAGTAATTTAAGTACATTGTCTTTTTGCAGGCGGGATGTACAGGGTTGTTTGTATGTCCCCAAACTGAGCAGTTTTCATGGTTGTTTGTTTGTAGGTGGATACTATTTGACGAGTGTGTATGCCAGCCTATGCCTGATCCAGAACAAGCCTGGGACCACGCCCACCTGCACTCTGACCAATGAGGCTCAAGAGTACTTGCGGGAGTGGAGCAGGAGGCGGGGCCAAGAAGCCAAGACCCAGAAGGACAGTCAGCAGAAACAGGTCGAAAACAACATGCAAACACACACAGATCGTGTTACTGTGAATATGTATGTATATAATACACAATCCATTTTATATTTAGTCATTTATTTTTGTGGATTTTTCTTCTGTGCAAGCTTATTTCACTATTTATCAGATTATCAGGAAACAACTTTTAAAGGGACAGTACATCCAAAACAATTGTATAGTGATATAATGTGACAAATTTGTGATTTTAACAGACTATTCAGCAGGGAATAATGTAAGACAGGGCTTGATTTTATCGGAGGTTTGGCTGGATTGTGAAGGGCTAAAACATGTCAAGTTACATATTGTAAGTTAATATATTTTTCTGCTTGTTTACATTAGTAGAAACAATAAGAAATTTAAATAGTATGCACAGATTTATCTTCTATCATCTGTCTGCATCTATCTATCTATCTATCTATCTATCTATCTATCTATCTATCTATCTATCTATCTATCTATCTATCTATCTATCTATTCATCCATCCATCCAACTATCCGTATGTCTATCTATCTATCTATCTATCTATCTATCTATCTATCTATCTATCTATCTATCTATCTATCTATCTATCTATTCATCCATCCATCCAACTATCCGTATGTCTGTCTGTCTGTCTATCTATCTATCTATCTATCTATCTATCTATCTATCTATCTATCTATCTATCTATCTATCTATCTATCTATCTATCTATCTATCAACTATCGGTCTGTCTATCTATCCATCTATCCATCTATCTATCTATCTATCTATCCATCCATCCATCTATCTATCTATTTATCTATCTATCTATCTATCTATCTATCTATCTATCTATCTATCTATTCATCCATCCATCCAACTATCCGTCTGTCTGTCTGTCTGTCTATCTATCTATCTATCTATCTATCTATCTATCTATCTATCTATCTATCTATCTATCTATCTATCTATCTATCTATCCATCTATCATCTATCCATCTATCCATCTATCCATCTATCTATCTATCAACTATCGGTCTGTCTATCTATCTATCTATCTATCTATCTATCTATCTATCTTGTGCTGTCTTTAAAGTTAAGTTAATGGGTTAAATAAGCTATTCGCTGGAAAAAGTTAAAATGGTGAGCTTAAAAAGTTAAAATATTAAATTCATTAAGTTAAATTTCAGTAGTTCTTGCGGGGTGCTGCCCTCTACTGGTCAGAGTTAATAATTCAGTGAAGCACTCTTCAGTTGAACTCAGTGAGCTCTTCAGTTGACAGGCAAGAAAGTCAGTGCTGATTGATGTTGCTGTATTTATTTCTGATACGCTTCTGCCTTGGAGACTATGTGCCTGTAAGTAATGTGTAAATCATTTTCAATTACTTGCATTGGTAAGGAATGTCATGTTAGAAACGTTTTTATGTTTTGGTAAACATGTGCTCGGTTAGCTAGCAGTTCAGTTGTAGCTAGCTCTGCTATTTAATTGTTTTGTGAGTTGTAGGTGAACTGTGTTTTCATACAGTAGGCTACATTGCTTGTTGTATTCATTAGGCTACAGTGCTTATTTTACACTTTGAGAGGAATTATACTTATGTATGCATATGTTCATATTTTGTGTACTGATTTATATTCTTATTCTGTAATGTTTCAGTTTTACAAAACAAAACAACAAGAGGAAACAACTTCAGTAAAATACAAGAAAAGTCAAGCCTTGTGTGTTTATTGGAGGACTTTTGAATGTTCACTGGCTGTCTAGCTTTGCACAAGAGATCGCATTGCAAGGGCAGCACAGTAAAAAGGCACGAGCACAGCGGGCTCAAGCTCAAGAAAACAATACTCGTCAAACATGAGTCTACGCTCAGGAGGACATTATCAAAAGAAAGACACCACTATGCAGCAAAACGAAGCTAGTGGAGAACAAGCAGAGGCTGCAGATCAAACAACCATGAAGCATGGGCCTCCTGAAAAATTTGATGCTAAGTCACAGTTATCAAGAACAGCGTCCAGAGCCTCTCGGCGATCATCATCAACAACTTCTTCAGCCACAAAAGCCTATGCCAAAGCAAAAGCTGCCCAGGCTCAACTAGTTTACGCTGAAAAAGAAGCTGACATGATGAAACAAAGAGCAGACTTGGAAGCAAGCATGCTAAAGAAAAAGGCTGACTACGATGCTAGTCTCCATCTTCTCCAGTGCCAAAGAGCTGCTGCTGCAGCTGAAGCTGAAGCTACAGCCTATGAGGAAGCTGAAGTTGAGAGAGAAGAACTCTGCTATATTGAAGACGGGCCCCTCAGTTCAGTCCAACGCACTACTGAGTACGTCCAACAACAGTCTGAGTTGGCTTTTGTGGAGCTGCCTGCAAAGTACGAAGCTGGGGAGTCACATGATAGAAAAATGTATAAATTGGAAACGCCTGAGGATAAATCGGCGAGTTACCAGGGTATCCAAAACAGCCAACAGTCAGTTTACAAAGACATAAAAGAAGAGGTATCAATCAACCCTCATAGTACTCCGAAGTACTCAGCCAATCCTGAAAATAAATACTTACCTGAGCCTAAATACTTACCTGAGCCTCAAGGTGCACAAGACTTTGCAAAATATCTTATCCGGAGGGAAATGGTGACTGCTGGTCTTCTGCAATTTGACGACAAACCTGAAAATTATTGGTCATGGAAATCCTCCTTTCTAAGTGCCACCAAAGATTTGGACCTCTCAGCAAGGGAAGAATTGGACCTAATGACAAAGTGGCTAGGAGCTGAATCGTCAGAACAGGCCAAGAGAATTCGTGCAGTTCATGTCCTCAATCCCACTGCAGGTGTCAACATGGTTTGGCAGCGTCTCGAAGAGTGTTATGGAACACCAGAAGTCATTGAAGACGCACTACTCAAAAAGATTGAACATTTTCCGAGGCTAACAAACAGAGATAATGTTAAGCTGAGAGAGCTAGGTGACATTCTCCTTGAATTAGAGTGTGCTAAGGAAGACGGTGCACTACCAGGCCTCTCGTATTTGGATACAGCTCGGGGGGTAAAACAAATAGTGGAAAAGCTCCCGTATAACCTCCAAGAAAAGTGGACAAGCCTGGGAAGCAAATTCAAGGAGGACAACAGAGTAGCTTTTCCTCCCTTCTCTGTCTTCTCCAAGTTTGTCCGTCAACAGGCAAAGATAAAAAACGATCCCAGCTTCACTATATACACCTCCAGCAGTCATGCCTCTTCCAAGACAGAAAAGCCTCTGAAGTACAGTAATAAAGCCGCTGTGACTGTACACAAAACAGATATCCCCTCAGAACCGTCAGGCATCCAAACCAGTCCTGTTTTAAAGAAATTGGATGAACCAGACCGTCAGTGTCCAATACACAAGAAGCCCCACCCACTGAAAAAATGTAAGCTTTTTAGAGACAAACCCCTAGACCAGCGCAAAACATACCTCAGGGAGAATCGCATCTGCTATAGATGTTGTGGATCTACTCAACACATGGCAAAGGACTGCAAGACGACTGTCAAGTGCTTCGAGTGCAACAGTGACAAACACATTGCGGCCCTGCATCCAGGTCCTCCTCCCGTAACTACACAGAGTGCTATGGGTGACAAAGATGACAGCGGGGAGCACATTGAAAGCTCATCTTCTTCAGTCACCTCCAAGTGCACAGAGATTTGTGGAAATGCAGATAGTTCACACTCATGTTCCAAAATCTGCTTGGTGAAAGCATATCCTGTAGGAAAAAAAGAGAAGGCAATTAAGATGTATGCAGTGCTAGATGAGCAAAGTAATAAGTCCCTAGCCAAGACAGAGTTTTTTAACCTCTTCGAGGTCAACGCCAGCTCCACCCCATACACACTGAAAACCTGTTCTGGAAAATCAGAGACTTCAGGTAGGAGAGCTGCTAATTTCATCATTGAGTCCATGGATGGGAAACTACAGCTTCCCTTACCCACCTTAATAGAGTGTGACATGGTGCCTGATGATAGGACAGAAATTCCCTCCCCAGAAATTGCTCATCATCACCCCCACCTACAGCCAGTTGCTTCCAAGATTCAACCTGTAGACCGTGATGCTCCAATCCTCTTGCTCTTAGGAAGAGACATCCTTAGGGTGCACAAGGTGCGTGAGCAAATCAATGGGCCCCACAACGCGCCTTATGCCCAGCGGCTAGACCTTGGCTGGGTCATTGTGGGAGAAGTGTGCTTGGGAACAGTTCACAAACCATCAGAGGTCAACGTCTACAAAGCCAACATACTGCACAATGGTCGAACATCCTTTCTGAGACCATGTCCTAACAGCATCCACGTGAAGGAACACTACAGTGGCATGACACAGCATCATGGTCCAACCTTCCCTACATGTGAAGAGGAGACAAATCTAATCATGAGTGCAGACAACCTAGGATGTTCAGTGTTTGACAGGTCCAAGGATGATGACAAGCCTGCACTATCCATAGACGACAAAGCTTTCCTGGCCATCATGGATACAGAGGTCTACCAAAATAAAGGAAACAGCTGGGTGGCACCTTTACCATTCCGCTTTCCAAGACGGCGCCTTCCAAGCAACAGGGAGCAAGCTTTGAAACGGCTTTGCTCACTACGGAGAACGCTGGAGAAAAAGCCAAAAATGAAAGATCACTATATCAAGTTCATGCAGACCATGTTAGACAATGATCAAGCTGAGACTGCTCCTCCTTTAGACAAAGATAAAGAGCACTGGTACCTGCCGACATTTGGTGTATACCACCCGCAAAAGCCAGACCAGATACGGGTTGTGTTCGATTCAAGCGCTGAATGTGATGGAACATCTCTTAATGACGTGCTGCTCAGTGGACCAGACTTGAACAATACCCTGTTGGGAGTTCTTGTACGGTTCCGAAGAGAACCAATAGCCCTAACAGCAGATGTGCAGCAAATGTTTTATTGCTTTGTTGTCCAAGAAGACCACAGAGATTATCTTCGATATCTTTGGTATGAGGACAATGACACCAGCAAGAATGTGGTAGAGTACAGGATGAAGGTCCATGTATTTGGAAACAGCCCTTCACCTGCTGTAGCTATCTACTGCATGAGACGAGCAGCTCAAACAGGGGAAAAAGAACATGGTTCAGATGCAAGACAGTTTGTTGAGAGACAGTTTTATGTTGACGATGGTCTCACCTCAGTTGCCACACCTGAAGAGGCAATAGATCTCCTCAAACGAACCAGAGAGATGTTAGCAGAATCCAACCTGCGACTGCACAAAGTGGCATCAAACAGTAACCAGGTAATGGAAGCCTTCCCAGCAGAGGACCGTGCCAAGGATCTAAAGGAACTGCATCTTGGAGTGGATCCTCTTCCGCTTCAAAGGAGCCTGGGGCTCTCCTGGAACTTGAAAACAGACAGCTTTACATATCTGGTGTCCTGTGAAGAGAAGCCATTCACACGGAGAGGCGTGTTGTCAACGGTCAACAGTTTGTATGACCCTTTGGGCTTCGTAGCTCCCATAACAATGCAAGGGAAAGCTTTAGTCCGAGATTTGTCATCTGAGCAGAGTGAGTGGGATGCTCCTCTTCCCCCCCAAAAGGAGGCAGAATGGAACCTGTGGAAGAACTCATTAAAGGCTCTTGAAGACCTGCACATACAGAGGTGCTACATTCCAGTCTCGCTGTCTGCAACACAGAGAAAAGAACTGTGTATATTCTCGGATGCTTCTACAGTAGCTATAGGAGCTGTGGCCTACTTGAGAGCAGTCGATACTGACGGACAATACCATGTTGGATTTGTCATGGGAAAGTCGAAATTGGCTCCTCGCCCTGCCCACACCATACCACGACTTGAGCTCTGTGCAGCTGTTCTGGCAGTGGAACTATACGAGCTGATCAAGGATGAGATTGACATTGAAGTAGAAGCTGTGAAGTTTTTCACCGATAGCAAGATTGTGCTTGGCTATATCCACAACTCTACAAGAAGGTTTTATATGTACGTCTCCAACCGAGTATCTCGGATTAGGAGATCCACACACCCGGAACAGTGGCACTATATACAGACAGACTTGAACCCAGCAGATCATGCAACCAGGTCTCTACCAGCAACCCAACTCCAACACAGCAACTGGTTCTCTGGACCAGCCTTCCTGTATTGTGCCAAAGCAGCAGAGACTCCTGAATCTAATTTCTTCACCCTCATAGAACCTCAAGCTGATGATGAGATTCGTCCTGAGGTTATGACTCTGACAACAAGGGCATCAGAGTCCCAGTTGGGCTCACAACACTTTGAGCGATTCTCAAGCTGGAGAACCCTCCATCAAACCATAGCCAGGCTCATTCATGTTGCTGCATCCTTCAAAGGAAAGACAGACAAGGCAGATAGGAAGGGATGGAAGTGTTTTAAGGAAATGTCCAGCATAAGTGAGCTTTCACAAGCCAAAGCTGTGATTATTAGGTCTGTCCAGCGCGACGTCTTCAAGGAAGAAGTGAAACGTCTTAATGACAGACAGACATACTCCAAGCAAAACACACTCAAGAAGCTCAATCCAGTGGTAGATAAAGATGGTCTGCTTCGTGTCGGAGGTCGTCTTTCTTCTGCTGATCTGTCGAAAGAAGAAAAGCATCCACTGATCATCCCCCATACCCATCATATTGCCACTCTACTTGTGAGACACGTTCATGAACAAGTAGCTCACCAAGGACGTCACATTACGGAAGGAGCAATCCGAGCAGCTGGATACTGGATAATTGGGGGTAAGCGTCTTGTGTCTTCTGTCATCCACAAGTGTGTTACCTGCCGCAAACTACGAGGGAGGTTGGAGCACCAGAAGATGGCAGATCTGCCTGCAGATAGACTCACTCCTGAACCTCCATTCACTAGTGTTGGCCTTGATGTTTTTGGGCCATGGACTATCATGACACGTCGCACAAGAGGAGGAAGTGCGGAAAGCAAACGCTGGGCTGTGCTCTTTGCATGCATGTCAACCAGAGCTGTGCATATTGAGCTGATTGAAACCATGTCAACAGACAGTTTTATCAATGCTCTAAGGAGGTTTTTCTCGATTCGTGGTCCAGCAAAACTTCTGCGGTCTGATAGAGGGACTAACTTTGTGGGAGCTTGTAAGGAGCTGGATATGAACACAGATGACACAACAGTAAGGAAGTACCTCCAGGAGACAGGTTGCTCCTGGGTTTTTAATCCCCCTCACGCTTCTCACATGGGTGGCTCCTGGGAGAGACTTATTGGAGTTGCTAGGCGCATTCTAGATGCAATGCTGCTTCAGACAAAACCAACCCGTCTCACACATGAAGTCCTGAGCACTTTCATGGCTGAGGTGATGGCGATCATAAATGCAAGACCCCTTGTGTCTGTATCCACCGACCCAGATATGCCTGCAGTACTCACCCCAGCTATGCTCCTTACTCAGAAGACAAGTGCTATTGTAGCTCCTTCTGGAAACTTTGGTATTGCTCAGTTGTATGCAAAGCAGTGGAAGCAAGTCCAG
>JARWKJ010000003.1:59492386-59519886 GCA_029959095.1 Rhinichthys osculus | reverse complement strand
TAGGAAAAAGAGGCTACAATTTGCAAGAGCTCACCAAAATTGAACAGTTGAAGACTGGAAAAATGTTGCCTGATCTGATGAGTCTCGATTTCTGTTGAGACATTCAGATGTTAGAGTCAGAATTTGGCGTAAACAGAATGAGAACATGGATCCATCATGCCTTGTTACCACTGTGCAGGCTGGTGGTGGTGGTGTAATGGTGTGGGGGATGTTTTCCTGGCACACTTTAGGCCCCTTAGTGCCAATTGGGCATCGTTTAAATGCCACGGCCTACCTGAGCATTGTTTCTGACCATGTCCATCCCTTTATGGCCACCATGTACCCATCCTCTGATGGCTACTTCCACCATGTCACAAAGCTCTAATCATTTCAAATTGGTTTCTTGAACATGACAATGAGTTCACTGTACTAAAATGGCCTCCACAGTCACCAGATCTCAACCCAATAGAGCATCTTTGGGATGTGGTGGAACGGGAGATTCACATCATGGATGTGCAGCCGACAAATCTGCGGCAACTGTGTGATGCCATCATGTCAATATGGACCAAACTCCCTGAGGAATGCTTCCAGCACCTTGTTGAATCTATGCCACGAGAAATTGAGGCAGTTCTGAAGGCAAAAGGGGGTCCAACCCATTACTAGCATGGGGTACCTAATAAAGTGGCCGGTGAGTGTATATATATTATGTAAGGTTATGATGTAAAAAAAATAATCCATTTTCTAAGCCACTAATCAGCAAAATGAGCACATTTGTGCATGTGAAGCGCCATAAAGCTCTATTACAACTTAAATTGTGCTTGATAACATGCAAAACTTCATTGTAATGCTGATTAATATATTTTTAATAAAGTAAAATAGGCAAATATCATCTATGTAAATATATATTAGTACATTTTACAGCAGTGAATTTCTGTTGTATGCATTACTGTTCAAAAACACAGTAAAAACATTAATAAAAATGTCTTATTTTTATTAATTTTGAAAACAGTAAAAAAAAAGAAAAAAAATTGAGTTAACAGCTAATGATAAATTTTTTTCAGGATTCTTTGATGAATAGAAAGTTCAAAAAAGCATTTATTTATAATATAATTTTTTTTAACATTATAAATGTCTTTACTGTCACTTTTGATCAATTTAATGCATCCTTGCTGAATAGAAATATTAATTTCTTTTTCAAAAAATCGTACCAACCCCCGAACCTTTGAACGCTAGTGTATATTTAATAAACAAAAAAATCTAACAAAATGCAAATATACTGTAGCTTATTTGGTTACGAGCCGATGTGCAGCTTTGACATTTCCAGTGTAGACAACAGACGCGCTTCCGGTGTAAACACAGTGTAAGTATGGAGTGTGAAGGTTTGAGTATATAGTGAGTTTTGCGGTAACACTGCTGTACTACAGTCTGCTTCTGGTACTCTTATGAGTTTTACTTGAACTGCACTGGCTATTTTGTTAGCTGAACATTAACTGAATGAACATCGTGGATCATTGAATCACCACTGGCCTGATATTTGTGTTTATTTGATTTATTCCTTATAATATCCTTCAGAAAGCAGACTATTTCAGTGTTTGAAGAATGTAGTGAACATGTGCCATCATGATCATTTGTGAATACTTCATGTAAATAGACTCCAAAGAAACAAGCTGTGTTTGGCTGAAGTGTATCACGTCACGCTCGCTGAATGCACAGCTCTGCTTTCTCCTCACGGTGGGCAGATAAACACATAAACACTGTCAGGATCTGAATTATGCCTGCCCACAATTCAACTCATACTGGAAAGCAAATTTTGTTAAGTCGGAAGGAATTTCCCTCTTGGTTTGAAGAGAGGAGGCTGATTCTCAAAATGGCCATCAAGTGTCAAGCTTCAGTATTTCATTGACAGGTTTTAGTTTTAAGCCAGAGTCATCAGCAGGAAACGCTGCCATTTGTGGCCGATAGATTCAGGATTTTGTTTTATTAAAGTGCCCGTATTATGCTTTTCTGGATATAGCTGTTTGTGAATGTAAAAGTTCTGCAAAGATCAAAGTGATCGATAAATTGAGTTATTTTCTCTAAAAGAAAAAACTGATTCTGACGTGTCTGAAACGAATCGTAATTTCTTACTTCCTGTTTGTAAAAAAAAATTGCATAATACTATGCAATAAATACAATATGTACGGTAAAACGCCGCCATAGCTTACTGTTCATTTCACTGTGTATCAAGTGCTGAGGTAGATCTGCTGTAAGAGGTCAACCAATCACAACGCACTTAGCCGTACGTCTGACCAATCAGAGCAGAGGAAGCTCTCGAAAGGCGGGGTTTAGAGAGTGTCTGAAACGCTTTGATCAGAGATTCAGTCTGGTGAATATGCGTATATATTATGGGAATTATTTGTGTTTTTTGACCTTGTATCTATTGTAGGAGACTCCAAAACAAAATATATAAATACCAATATATATTGACCATAAATAGGGGGTTAAAGCACTGCCATATTACTGTTCGTATCAGAAGTGTATCAATCCCAATCCCACAAATTGTGTTTTTAAACACGATTATTTTAAAACTTAAGTTGAAATAATACCGATGTGTTAACAGCCTCGTTGCTCACAGTAGGGGTTTTAAGGTTTATAAGTAAAAAATCTGTTTCCTTATGGTGGAAATTAATGCCGTTTTTACTTCTAGAACGCGACTGTTGGACGGTTAACCCTTTAGGCGCCAGAGGTTTTTTCCTAAAACGTTCGATTTTGACATCTTAATTTCAAAAGGCTATATCTTAAACGTGATAAAAGATAGAGACTTTCTGTAAATTAGAGAAATATTAAGGATGACCCAAAGTTTATATAGGGTTTACATTTTCCCATCTAATTTGCATATTATGACGTCATATGGTGGCGGCAATCTTGGATTATAGAATTTTCATGAAAAGTCACATGTTTAAATGATAAAATGCAGCACTTCTTTCCCCCCAAAATGGCCATCACCTTCTGTATGCTATATTGCACAATACTGAATGCTCAGGTATATAGTAAGTAGTAAACAAACTGTGTAAATCATTACTAATAAATGGTAGAAACAAACCGAATGCATGTAGTGGTTGGCCTTTTGCTGTAGAGATTTTCCATTTACTAAATACAGTAGGCACTCTGATTCCATGTATGGGGCACATATATATTATTCATATGACATACAAACACAAGTAGACAAGACCTGTTTAGTTCAAACGCTCACTCGCCACGGCAAGGCACAGATCATGAGTGAGATGATACGAGCAGCGGAGTGTGCACAGCTCGGACTGCTGTCATTGTCATTGCGACTCCTCACCCTGCCTCCACGTCGCCCCCTAACTGTCCTATGAATACTTCGACCTCGTCTAACATACCCAGTGGTATTAGACAGTCTCCACCGCAATACTGTCGGGAGAGGCTCTGATAACATGACTCACTCGCACACTAGCTCCGCTTTTGATCGCACTGATTCAATGCGCACTAACTCGAACATTTTGTATAGAAACAGGACGTTTTTTTGATTCGGGGATGAAGTATGACATGTCTGCCATCCAGTGGAGGGGAGGTCGAACGAAATTTGACACCCAATTTGACAAAATCGGGCGTTTTATTCAGTGCCGCATCTTGTCGAGTAAACTAGAGGGTTAATGGGCACTTGGTGTCCGACACACGCTGTAAGCTGTCAATCAATCACAACAGATCGGACCAATCAGAGCAGAGGAAGCTCACGAAAGGCGGGGTTTAGAGGCTGAATCTTCAATCGAAGCGTTTCAGACGCTGCTGATGCTACACTGACTATATATTACGAGAAAATGATTGTAGGAGTCTAAATCTTTAAAATAGCATAATAGGGGCACTTTAAACTATTACCCCAATGTAAAATATGTACAAATAAGTACAAATATTATTAATTGTTACAAACTGTAACCATAAAAGGCTTCATTAATCGGGCCATGTTACACTGAGTATCTATACTTTTTAAATTGAATAGGTAATATAGATAATTCTGGTACATTTTGGTAGTATCACTAACTTTGTGTGCCTTACAACATCAAAATTATATATAGTCACAGGTTTATTCAGGTTTAAACATCAGTGCACAAGTGTCTGATGTTTGATAATTAAATAAAGTAATTTTAATAGGTTCCTGTGGTAAAAACATCACATGGCAGCGTTCCCTGCGAATGTCCCGCCAAACGACTGTTCCATCAAATGCTATTTCACTTTGACTCTGAATGTGACATTGAAATATTTCCTTTCTACAGTGAATTGTATAACTATAAATGTAATGCTTATTCTACATGGGGCTCTGATTATGACTTCCGTGGAGTTTTGATGCTTTTTATTGCTGGACCAGTTGAACTCTTGACCGATGCATGCGTTCGTTTGTGATGCGCTTCATTGTGATGCATGGATGAACAATATGCTTCATATGACATCACGCTCAGATTAATTTCTCTGAATGTTTGCTGCCTACAGAACGGTGCTGTACGCTTGTTCACTGACATGCAGAATTAAACTCCTATATGAATGCTATCTGTCTCTCTGGAGCTGTTAGTTGGCGATTATGGATTATTGTTTTGGTGTTTTGCGGTTCAACACACTCGCATCGACCTGAACATTAGTAAGTGTGTAGTCCTCTAGATGGCAGCAGGAACTTAGTAATCAAATGTAATGTTGATTTGAGGCTCTTTTCTTGCTTTGGATCAACAGTTAAATTTAATAAATAGAAATATTCATTCTCAACACATGATTTTTATTCAGTTTAAAAATCTGTAAAATAAGCCAAGTCAAATATCTTGATTTCTATAGTTTCAATTTGCAATTTTTAGTCATATATATTTGTATTTGTGTGTGCAGATGATGCGTCTCAAAGTTTATACATGGAGGACAAACTTGCTTTGTATAAAAGTCCCCAGAATTTAGTTTTTTATAGGGCTGTCAAACGATTAATCGCGATTAATCGCATCCAAAATAATAGTTTGTGTTTACATAATATATGTGTGTGTACTGTGTATAATTATTTTTAATACATAAATACCCACACATGCATGTGTATTTATATTTGCATGTATATACTGTATATAGACTGAATGTAGCCTATATATAATGTATATTTTATATAAATATAAACATTTTATATATAAATAACATATAAATATATACATGTGTGCATTTATATACAAAATAATTATACACAGTACACACACATATATTATGTAAACACAAACTTTTATTTTGGATCAATTAATCGTGATTAATCGTTTTACAGCCCTAATTTTTTACTAAACTTCCTGGGAAACTTGTTCAGAGGGATAAATAGTTCATAAATAGCGAAGATGAGACATATTCAAACTTATTTAAAATAATAGATATGATATCAAGTCTATAGTATGTCATCTTAGTATCTATTTCCATTTAGATAGCTTGTTAAAGTCACCATGAAATCAAAATGGACAATACTTATTTTTTTATTGCAGTATATTATG
This sequence comes from Rhinichthys osculus, assembly GCA_029959095.1. NCBI lineage: Eukaryota > Metazoa > Chordata > Actinopteri > Cypriniformes > Leuciscidae > Rhinichthys > Rhinichthys osculus. The sequence goes on along the minus strand of JARWKJ010000003.1, from coordinate 59,514,409 downwards.
ATATAATACGATTTATCTCTTCCCTGATGACGAGGGCGGGGCAACCTGTCAATCACATGAGATCCACCAATAGCAAACCACACCCATCCAATCAAATCCCCCCCCAGACAATTATCAAGCCACGCCTACATTTGTTCTTGTTTGTTAAGCGTTTTCACTCGGATATACGTCACAATAGGGAAGAAAAGACCATCGCAACTCGGTTTCATGTCGACTTTAGTTACTTGTATGTACTTTGGGGGCTAAATTGCTGTAATAAAAGTCACTAAACGTCTCCAAACCTATAATAAGCCTTTATAAACGCATCAGACGTCTATGATATGTCCTTATTTAGTGTTTGAGTCTTTTTTAGAATTAGATGATGTAGTAATTAAAATGTTTCTTTATTTTTATTAATAGCAATAGATATGAATGGGAACATGCATGAAGAGGTTAGTGTGACTGGTTTTGGTGCCGACGCTCATCCCAGCACCGCTCCCAGTTTGTCCAGCACCTTCAGGCCTTTCTCCTCGTACTCGGCTCGCGACAGCCAGAAAGACTCTTTATCTTTCATGATGTTGGCCAGCACTGCACCACCCATGAACACCATGTGTTTGCGGCGCGGAGGGTCTTCGATGCGGATTTTAAATTTCTGTGGTAAAAGAGAGAAAACAGCAAGAAAGAAAAACTCATTTAAAACTAATTTACAAGTTGCATTTCTGACATGTAGCCTATCTGTTTTGAATACACAATATTTAAAGGTTACTTTATGTGTGCCAGTTTCTTTACATGTTAGCACCAGCACTCTTGCTTTTCAAAGGCCGTTGTGATGTAAAACGGGTCGCCTGGGGCCTCATGTAGCGATGTTTTCTACACAAAAATTAGTTTTGGAAAAGTGCCTTTTTTCCAGAGGTCAAACAATCATGGATTTTGGATTCTGATTATTAGGGCGTGGTTGAAAAAAAAAGTCATCAGTCAATAGTTTTCACATACTGTATATTGAATTATATGAATCTTATATCACGATAAAAGTCATTTTATTTCACAAGATAAATTTACTTGCATGTGATTTTAAGACTTTTTCAGCGAAATCTTGAATTAAGCTTTATTATTTATTTTATTTCAGTATTATTTATATAATATTATAGTATTTATTAATATTTTGAATAACCTTTTATTTTTATATTTATTTTGAGTTTTTTTTTGTAATTTTGTAATTGTGCTTTTATTATGTATTATGCTTTTTAGTGTCATTTTATTGGTATTTGTTTTCTTTTAAACGTCTATAGTTTTATTTAAAGGTGCCATGTGGAATGTCTGCCAAAAAATAAATTCATATTCCACATATTCCATACCAGATGGGGGCAGTATACCTCCAGAAAGTTGGCCTACTCTAGTCTGTTTTTTAGTTTCGATTTGTTAAGCTTCTAAAACCGTCAAATCGTTCGCTGTGTCCCGCCAAAGCCTATTTTGATCGGTGAGTGATGTAGAATAGAATGACTGCTGCGCTTGACAGGGCGCATAACGAGCAGAGAGAGAGAGAGAGAGAGCGCCCCGGCCGCGCGCGCGCACTCTCACGTCTTCAAACAACACGAGCGCAGTCCTCCTGCTCTCTCTCTCCCTCGCGCATATTAATCAAATCAATTGACACGATAGTAAGACCGCAGTTCATTTGGAGATTTTTAGAGATTAGAGACTCAATGAACAACATCTCAACACTAAATTATAAAGGCCGGTCTTATATAGACGCGATTGACATCAGGTTTAAGTACGCCCACAAGCCGTGCGAGTTATTCGTGTACTGCAGTTTGGCTGGTGGTTATGTATGTTGCCCGCATACCGCCTCCCATGGCCGAAACTGGTATTACGACACCAGTCGGGCCGGCGCTAGTAATTTAGCATGCTAATTTAGGTTTATATCTCGGCAGCACTATAACTTGTCAATTTTTTAATGACATCATTGCACTTATTTCTTCTCATTCTTTTGATGCGTGTAGCTCATTTTTTGGATAATTTTACCTCAATTTTTACATATGGCACCTTTAAGGTTTAAATAAAAAACTTATTTATTTAATAAATTATTTATATTATATTATTTATATTAAATATTTTATTTATTAATTTAAAACTTGTTTATTTAAGTTTCGGTAATCTAAGTAATTATATTTCTATATATGAACATTTATTTCAGTTAGTTTCCAAAGCAATATTTTCTTTTAGGTTTAAGTTTTTCATCTAATATTTATATTTGATTTGAGCTTTATTTGCAATGACCAAAAATGTATTAATTGTAATAGTTTTAGTTAACAATAACAAAAACTGTACACCACTGGCAATTACCTTTTTCTTGTTTTAAGCACAAATCAAGCAAATTTGAGTTTCATGCTCAAAACAAGCACAAATAATAGAAATAAGCTGCTAACTTTAAACATTAAGTCTTAATATTTCACATATGTTTGATTCTCCTGTGAATGGATCTTGTTTTAAGGGTGTTTAGATGTTTTTGCAGGGAGACAGAGATCCTAGCATAGGAGTTAGCATTAGCGTCAGGGCTTACAGAGAGTTTGTCAGTGTCTCCCTTCAGCACTCTCTCCAGATACAGCTGCTTGATCTCTCGCTCCAGACGGGACGGCAGCCCCGGGTACATGGTGGTTCCTCCGGACAGGACGATGTGCTTGTAGAAGTCCGACCTGCAGGTGGACAGTGAGACATGAAGCTCACAGACACCCTTGAAGGAACAGTTCAGCTGGAAACCAATTTCATTTCTATCAGAAACAACTGTAGGTGACCTCAGAAGAAATGACTTCAACCTGGAATATTCCTGTAATAAAAGCATCGCTGTGCTGAGTAAAGTCTCTTCAGAAGCTCTTGCACAGCAACAAAAATAATAATATATATTGTTTTTGTCTTATTTTCCAGTACAAGTATCAAAACATTCTTAACTTCCCGAGTGTTACTCAAAAAATTACTTAATATTTCGTTTCTTTTTGGGTTTTTTTAATGAAATGATTGTACTTTATTTTAGTCTGATAATGTTTTTTTTAAAATATTTAGTATTTTTTAGGAGATTTTATGGTATTAAATTATATTTACGCTATATTTATAATCCATTTATTCACTTTTTTGTGCATTGACCTGAAAATGAAATTTCCAGCTTAAACAGTCATAAATCTTGAATACTTTGGAGCACAGACTGAAGTTTGGTCTCTTTTTAAAGAAGACACGTGGCAGATTATTAATAGCTGTAAGTGAAAAAACGTTTAAAAAACTGAACTTGAAAAAAAAGTTATTGTAATGAAAAATGCACAAAAATACCATTTTAAATTTTTGTATTAAATATTCAGTTTCCGAAACACGTTTTACTCTAAAACTGTGAGAAAATCAAACCAATAAATCTTAACAAGTTGCGTTCCAAATTTGAGGTTGATATCTCAAAACATGAGCTTTCAGTGAGAATTTGTTTGGCTGCAGTACCAAACGTGTCCAATAGGGGAAATTCCTTCCCATTCATTAATAACCACGAACAATACAAGCGTGACTAATTTTTCAGGACCTTTTTTTTGTGTGTGTGTGTGTGTGTGTGCGTGTTCACATAGCAAGCACCAAAACCTGTACCAAGTTTCACACCAATTTGATTAAGTAAAAAAAAAAAAACGAAACGTAAAATGTTTCGGTCAAAAAGCCGAGGATTAATCAAGGTACATTTACTTTTTACACCAAAACACGGACACAGAACGCGCATTTCAAAGTAGAATTTCAGGCTGTAAATGAACTTAGCATGTTTCTCAAATATCTGCAAACACATTAGGCCTATGGTATTCTTATGTTTTAGTCAAGTAAATGTATATTGAATTAAGAATGTTTTGCGATATTTGTACTGGAAAACAAGACGAAAACACCAAGTACAGATTTTTCTTTCTTCAGTGTAGATGGAAATGTATGGAAGCTTGTTTCCAGCACGGAATAAAAGTTTAAAAGATAATTGCAAATTTTGTCGCAATTCTTTTTTTCAGAATTGTGAGATATTAATTCGCAGTAGCGAGATTTAAAGTCCAATTCTGTGAGGAAAAAAGACTGACGTTTCTTCTCACAATTTCGAGTTTATATCTCGCAATTCTGACTTTATAACTAGCAGCTACGAGTTTATAGCGCACAATTCTGATGTAAACTCTTAATTGTGACAAAAAAAAGTTTTTTTTTACATTTTTTTTGTTCTGTGGCAGAAACAAGCTTCCTTAAAAATGTCTCCTAACTTGTTAGTTGAAAAACATTTGCAGAACAAATCTGCCCAGTTACTGGCTATAAGATTTGCTCAGAGCTCAGGCATTAAACGTCTCCTAATTGACTCTAGTGTTGAATTGTTCTGACCTGAGGTCGATGTCCGCCGCCTGGATGGTGTTGAAGACCAGCTCGGCCACTCCGACTCCCTCCACGTTAATGAGATGAGGCTGGAAAAGAGCCTCCGCTGCTCCGAACCTCTCGCCTCCCACCATTATCATCCGTCCATCTGGTAACTGCGGGCGGGAAAGGTCAGTAAAAGCTTTTATATGCTGTGAGGAAGGCAGTCAAGTTTTAAGTCCACATCCTCACCCTAGTTTTTTTTTTTTTTTTTTTTTTGCTCTATAATCTGTTAAAGTCCCAAACATTTTATCTCTTAAAACTCATCTTTTATCACCAAAATGATATATTGCCAAGTTTTTTCCTTGAAAAAAAATTCTTCATGCCTTAAAATAACTAGAATGTAACTCGACACCCTTTCCTCATTTAGTATGCGCGGTTCTATGAATATGCAAATGAGCTTGGCCACTCGTTGGCGATCACACGTTCATCTGATTGGTTACAAGGTAGTAAACAAGGCTTCGTTAACTCATAACGGGTTCGAAGGTTTCTACATTTTAATGGTTCGACTATATGGTTTTTATCTGATCTCTGATCAGTTTTATATAACGTTTTAGACTTTTGTAATGAGGAATGACACATTGTGTGATAAAAAAGAAGAGTAGAGTTGATCGTCTTTTATTGGCCTGACTACCACGCCCTTTATAAAACACACAAAAAACACAAATAATACAGACTCTTCATGTTTAATGGTATTTGATGATTTGTATATTCCATTTGATAGCTTAATCTTTCAAGAAAACATTTGCGATTGGTTTGTAAAAGGTGTTTTTATGAGGCTGTTTTCCCTGCATTTACACAGTTTTGACCAGCAGGTGTCGCCGGCGTGCGGCCTTTCGAGCGCTTCGAACCAGTGAATCATTTTGCAAAGCAATCGGTTCAATTGATTCAGTGTTTCGAAAAGCTTCGTTTCTCCCATCACTAGAAGTGAGTGACATAATTGATTGACAATTGAAAAAAATAAATGCATATGCAATAAGAAAACGATTGCCAGCTTGTTTTGCCTCAAGACTTTTAAATGGAAACACACTATACCAAACTTTGCTCAGTTTTGTTCATGCAACCTGTCCATCATAGGTGTACTTTGTGTGACTTATTTCTGGCTTCATTTTCCTGAGCTGTATGTGTATTACCGTGTAGGACTCCACCAGGACGGTGGTCTCATTGGCCAGCTTCTGTTCCTGCTCGATGTTGTATCCGACAAAACACAGTTTCTCCTTCATCATCCGCACTGTCTCGAAGTCTGCCGTGTGGTTGAAGACGTAGCCTCGCATAAGCAAAAGCTGAATAAACAGAATATCGGCATTTCAACAATTCTAGATGACTCTTTTTGGTCATTTCTTTTTAACCAGACCACAACTGATAATTGCTAACACTTGCTCTTGATTGATCTTTTCTTTTCTTTTTTTAAATAATACAGTGATTCTATATCTAGATTTTGATCCATTTTAAGAAATTAGTCCAAAAAATAGACAGTTTAACAAAATTTCCAGGTTCAATAGAAGTTGAAATGGTTAGTCCACCCAAAAATGACAGTATCACAGTTTCCACAAAAATATGAACTGTTTTCAACACTGATATTAATCAGAAATGTGTCAAATCAAATCATCATATAAGAATGATTTCTGAAGGATAATGTGACACACTGGAGTAATTGATCACAGGAATAAATTACATTTTTACAATATATTCAAATTGAAAACAGCTATTTAGAACTGTAATAATATTCCGGTGTCCAAAATTAAGTTGAAAAATGGCCATACAATGAAAGTCAATGGGGTCCAAAGTATAAAAAAACCAAACAGGTTTCATGAGGGTGAAAAAATGATGTCGTGTTTGGAATGAACTAAGTGCTGAATCTGCAACATTGCTCATTCCTCAGTTTCCATGGTGATAGTAGAAGGAGAATGTCACCTTAATCAGATAGCGCGTGATGTCCCGTCCTGCGATGTCGAGCCGGCGCGTGAGGTGAGGCAGAGAGAAGCCCTCGTACACGGGACAGATGTGAGTCACACCGTCTCCTGAGTCGATCACCACACCGGTTAACAAACCTGCCGCGGGAACACAGCGCAAGTCAACCACACGTTCATCTTCAACACTCTGGGCCCTAATCTATCATACACCCGCGCAATGCAGCGTCAGGCAAGTGTTTCTTGCTAGTTTCAGCCCTACGCAGTTATCATTTTCACGTCCTGCGCCACGTTGTTTAAATAGCAAATGCATTTGCGCCCATCTGTTGGTGCTGGTCTGAAAACGAGGTGTGTGTGTTCAGGCGCATTGTTGGCGCGTTGCTATTTTGAGGCAACTGAAATAAACTGCGCCATTGACCAACAAAAACCTGGTCTAAAGGCTCGTACACACCGGGACGAATATCGGCGCGCGTTATTCGTCAGCGTTTTTCAATGCGTTTTTTGTGTTCACACCCAAGCGATTTTCGCTGACGTTGAGCCGAGTAAACATGCAAATTAATTCGCTGACATTAGATGGCGCTTCATGAAAAACAGAAATAGTCCTATTATATTTTGTAGTCGCTTTCGCGTTTGTCATATAGTTCTTTATGTTCCGACACCAACGAGACCAGCAGCTCTACATTCATCTTGCCTTGCATCTTCCTCGTCTTATTTCTTCCCGGCAGTGTAGACCATAGATATCCATAATAAAGACCATTGGCCAGCAGCGCGGACGAGACATCTAGCCTTTATTATGGATATCTATGGTGTAGTAATTCTCCTCTAAAACACCAGGAATCAGCAGTGAAGAAGTAGTTTGCCATTTATTAGTAGTTTATTAATTTCTGATTCATATAAAAAGAGTAATACATGCAGTAGGTTTATTGTAAGGTTTACTGTCACTGCATGTAAACTAGTAAACAACTGAAGCCTTATTGAAGAGTGTTTAAACCTTAATTTCATCAGCAGGGCTTACTTCTGCTATTGTAGGCTTATTTTGTAAATGTAAGCAGTTACTTTATACAAGTGCAAACTGGGTGCTTGATGCAAATGTGTTCCTATTCACAAAATGAGAGGCTTTTATGGTCGCCCATCAATGAAAATGTCTCTGTGTATAGAAGGATCATAAACATGCTGGTACAGACATACCAGTTCGGCCAGATTCGGCTCGAAGTCGTTCATCTTCGGATGCGGCGCCACGCGCGATGTTACAAAAAGTGCCGTGCACACCGCCAGGCGAAATGGGGTCTTGCGCACCCAACGCGCACTACCGCCCACACCGCAATGACGTCATTTTTGCCGCGCGCACTTCGCGCTCTTGCGGACGCGTCGAGTATAAAGGCCAATTTATACTTCTGCGTCGAGTGTACGCCGTAGTGTACGGCGTACGCTACGCACGTAGGCGACGCCGTCATGAGCATTTATACTTCTGCGTTTAGGTCTGCGTTGCTCTGCAGTACAGCGCCGAAACGCTAGTTGGCAGCGGAGGGTTTTAATGTTCCACTGTGTTTAGATTCCTCGCGGCAAGAAGAAGAGGCTGTTTTGAGTTTAGGTTACTACAAGCAATGTCGACTGAAAGAGAGCAGATCATGTTGGAGTTGGAGCTTATCGAGGTGGAAAAGGTAATTTTTTTTTTTTTTAACAGTTTCGCTGTACTTAGAATTTAAAAATGGCGGGCGGTGCAGAAGAACACGCCGGAAATACATAGGAGGAAACGCGATGCTCCCAAGCCGACCAATCACAGATCTTGCGGTCCGCGTCGTCGCGACGTGTAGTTACATTTTTGAGGAGGTGCGCGTCAGGTTACGGCGAAGGGCACGGCGTATGGTACGCATCTGTGCGTATGCTACGCCGTACCTACTGCGCGCACCCGACGCAGAAGTATAAATTGGCCTTAAACAAGGCTTTACTCCGTGTCAGCGCGCGCTCTGATCGGTAAAGGTGCACAGACCTCTCCCGAATCATCTCCAGCACTCAGCCTCCGACGCACCACTAACTCCGCCTCCGCTTCCCTCGTAAGATGTTATTAGTATTTAAACATTCTCTATGATAAAAAATGTTTATAAAAAATATTTGAATAGCAGGGTTTTGGCGGTTATAGAGTTCTAATGACGGTGTTCAACTATAACCGTCGGTCTCACGGTTATAATAACCGTCACACCCCTATTGGTTACATAACACTTCCCTACTATTCGACTATGAGGTTCACAGTCGAATCAGACCTCTCCAAATCGAATCGTCGAATCCTCGACTATTAGAAGTCAGCCCTAATGTGCTTATATGGTTAAAATAGGGCCTGTGACCCCGAGCGTTACCCTGAGCGTAGAGCGTCAGCACGGCCTGGATGGCGATGTAGATGCCGTGGAACTGGTAGGTCTCGAACATGACCTCTGCGATCTTCTGCCGGTTCTTCACCGGGTTCAGGGGCGGCTCCGTCAGCAGGACCTTGCTGTCGGGGGGGCTGATGTCGAGCCGCTGCGGGCCGAACGTGTGGTCCCACAGGTGCAGCATGTCCTCCCAGCTGCGCACCATCCCGTTCTCCATGGGGTACGAGATCTCCAGCATGGAGCGGCACTCGCTCGCCTCGTCGCCCACCATCAGGTCCTGAGAGGCAGAGGGGCGACTTCAGTGTTAAACAAGAACAAATTATATTAAATTATAATTATATTGACCCCTGAGGTCAATCAGTTTATCCCTTAAAACTCATATTTGATCACCAAAATGATTTTTTTTGTGTGTTTTTTTCCTTGAAATGCCTTAAAATAGCTTGAATGTAACGCGACACCCTTTCCTCATTTAATATACGTGGTTCTATGAATATGCAAATGAGCCCCGCCTCCACTCACTCACTCAGCTCAGAGATCCACTGGTTGGCGATCACATGTTGATCTGATTGGTTACAAGGTCGTTTGTGACGTCAGAAACACCAGCGATTTTGAGACTGTCTTTGGTTCACTGCAGTTTTAAGCAGAAAATACTCAGCAATGCTGTCGACTTATGAATTTGCACATGGTGTGTCTTAAAGCATATTAAAAACACCACATAGACACATAAATTCTATCAATTCTATATTCTGAGACTGAGTATATAGTTTCTGCAGCAAAAATAATTAATCTTACTCGGATCAAATTGTACAGCTCTCAACAATCTTAAACTATTTAAAGTTTTATGTTATATATTTGGGAATTATAAATCTATATTCGAGTAGTGCATAAATGGCAGTGTTTATATTTTTATATGTAATATTATTTATTTATTGTAATTACATTATACTGTTATACATATATATATATATATATATATATATACTATTAGATCATTTAGAGTAAGGTACTGAGGGATAGAAATAATTTAAATAATAATTTGAAAATATTAATAAATAAATGAGAGATGTTTTTACAGATTTCTTGTTAAATGACAGTGTTTGTCAGTGTTATTTTCTTATTATTTATATACTATTATATTTTTATTAATATTTTTAATTTACCTTTATTTTATATTTTAAGTTTAGAATCAAATTTTTAGTTGAAGTTTCAGTTATTTTATGTGCTTTTCACATTTGTATTTTATGTTTGTCTTTTAGGTTTATATATAGTGTGTGTGTGTGTGCATGTGCGCGCATGTGTGTGTGTTATTTCAGTTTTTGTCTTTTTTTTAACAAATTAATTTCAGCTAGTTAGTAACACAACATTTCATTTAATATTAAGTTTTTCATGTGTGTATACGTACTGTGTGTGTGTGTGATTTAAGTTTTTGTATTTTTTATTTAACATAAATTTATTTCAGCTAGTTAACACAACATTTTATTTAAAATTAAGTTTTTCATGTGTATATACGTACTGTGTGTGTGTGTGTGTGTGTGTATACATACAGAACCGTTGTTTTTTGTTTTGACCGGATAACTCACCTTGATCTCTACATTCCCAACTTTTATATCTGACCGAATGATGGGACGTCCCACCAGTGCTGGGAAGATGTGGTCGGGGAAATTGGAGCCAGCGAAACCACACTTGACAAACTGCAGACAGTGTGTGAGAAGATGACGAGTGAGTAGTAAGGAAAGATCAAACTCGGCTCTGCTTTACATTTCAGGTTTATAAGGACGTATATATTTGATGACTGTATTATTTGAGATAAGCCCGTTTTGAAGAACTGCACCTTCCTCAACTCCCCCTCAACTTCCCCACTTTCATTTCAGGTCAGGAACCTTTACACTAAAGCACACCAGAGTTTAAAGCACTTCCTCATTTGTGGCCAATAACCATGTATCTTTCGCCCTGCCACCTTTTAAGGTGAAGTGTTGTTCCTGGCCAGACGTGTTCAGACAGACTGAAGCAATGCAACAGGTCTTCGCACGAGCGCAAGTCAGGCATCCAGCGCCCGCAGACGCAAGTCTGCCAAATAAAGTCTCTCAGATCTCTTTTAACTTTAAGTTCAAATCGATTTAAACAGTTTTCGAATCAAAACAACTTCCCTTTATCATTCACTTAACCACAAATAGAGTTCTTTCATAAATGTTCAATCAGCAATTTTATATAGTACAGTTTTAGCCCTGTTATGAATGACGTTTCCAGAACACTTTGTGAATGTCTTACCCCAGTGCCATTGTCACACACGACCACTTTCCTCCCGTCGCTGTCCATGCCGCAGTGTTTCAGATGCTGTGCGCACACACACACACACACATACACACACACACACTCTCGGGCTGTTCTGCTGAAGTGAGGTCAGAAACAAAGGGGCCGGTTTCCCTGAGGAGGAACAGAGGGACTCCGCCTCGTTCACTGAGAGGAGAGCAATCCCAAAACAAAAAAATGAGCTACACTACTAAAATATATCATTTCATGGAATAACTGTTCATTGGTGAACTGTATGTAAGTCACCTTATATCATACAGTTACATTTTAAAAGGCAACACATGCTATTTAAATAGCTGTAAAATATGGTGAAATGTGATGCATAAAAATAATTGTTTACCTTAAAATTGAGAATATTTCATATTTAATAAAGCAATGCATATAATTTTGTAGTAAAATAAAAAGTGGAATTCCAAAGGCCAGTATCACTGCTGCTGATGTCGATTTTTTTTAAACATTATAGCCATTCAACATTTCAGTATTTCTAACATTTATTAGGCTTCAAAAAACTTTTAATTTAAGTGAACTTAAAACAATCCTCACATAACCCCATAATAAATGTCATATTTACCTGTTCCCGTTCTGTAACAGGTAGGAAATATACAGAAATTGAGTTATCAAACAGTCTGCACTGAATAAATTATGAATTAAATATAGATGAATCCTTATTGAAGCTACAAAAGTTCTTCAGTCAAGAGCAGGGAGTCATTTTCTCTCTTTAATGAACATTTATGACAGAGAGAACTCTTTATATTAATTTAAGACGTTATTTAACTAATTTAAGACTGCTCTTATGAGGACACTCGACAAAATGGACAAAAAAAAAGTGTGTTATTGTTTGTTCAAGCACGAAAGAGTGCGTTGTGTGTGTGTGTGTCGCATTATCGGATATAGACAGGACATTCACAGGCAGTGCGGTCTCTTTTGTCTTTTCGTGCTTGAATGGTTTAAAAGCATTTGCATGAATAAGAGCGTGATCATATAGCTAATGTTACGCTAGTTAAATATTTTTAACACGTAAAACTCGAAATAATTATTTGCTGATATTCACTAATATTGCTGTTACACTCCGAAAATATGAGATGTAATGTAATAATGCCAAAAATGTACAGTAATTGACTGACTTCTTCTGAATCAGTTTCTGCTTCGAACATATCTGAATTATTAAACCAATATTTCGACTTATCGTGTAGTATTTACTACCGAGTGGATCTGGTTATCTGGGCTGCTGTGATTGGTGGAGACGGGGCTCATTTGCATATTCATGAAGCAAGGGTGTAACATTCAAGCTATTTTAAGGCAGGAAGACATTATTTTCACAGGAGAAAATATGTAATCTTGAAAATATGACAATATTTAAAAGATGTGTTTTAAGGGACAAAATGATTGACTGCAAGGGGGATTTTAAATTACTGTAAAATATGTTGAAAATGATGTATTAAAAGAATGAATTGCTGCATAATTGAGAAAATGTTTTGCCTTTTTAACAAATGAATACAGTAAAATATATGCTATGAGTTTCCTTATCATTTACAGAAGAAAATATATTATTTAACAGTGCAAAACATAATTTTAGAATAAAATATAGTTAAGAGGTCAGATTTTCTGCTTTTGTGTTCTACATGAGAGTCAATAAATGATAACATTTTCTTTTATTGTTAAATTATTTCTTGAAATGGTGATTGAGGTTTTGTAAAGCCATATTATTATTTCAACAATGGCTCATTTAGTTGGTGTAAGTGAGTGCCGTAAAGGCCACAATGAGCTCACAGCTCTTTGCTTCAAAAATAATTTCATTTATTTCAAAATTGCAAACAACAGACAAATGAAAACAAAACAATCCCGCTCTTGTATCTTCGGTGAGTATGGGTGTGAACACGGAAAACAGCGGACGGTCGTACAGTCTGACGTCGTCCTCAAAGTGTAGGCACATAAGATGACTTCAGACCGAGACGAGTGATGCCATTGGTTGAAATGAAAGCGTACAGAAAGTATGCATAGGTTAATTCAGAGGTGATGCGTGTCATTTCTACCATACTAAAACACTTTCTCTTAGAGCTGAGGAAAACCTCACAGTTTTGGGGGAGCAGAAATCATAGCATATTTCAAGTTCAGCAGCATTAATATTCCATGACATGTCAGTAAATCGATGTTCATTCAGACTACACTCTTAGAAAAAAAGGTTCAATACCCAGAATGCAACAGGGTGTCGGCCCAGATCTGGTATGCGTGGAATCCACTTGTACCGGATGTGGGCCGGATCTGGGCCGACACTCTGGGATTCTACATCGGACTCAATTTTAAAGAACACTAAATGCCAAAAAGGTTTTATATATATATATATATGGAGAAATGCATTCAATGATTGCATAATACTTCTATGTTTAATGGGTTATTTAATTTTTTTCTAGTGATAAAGTACGTTTACAAGCTGTTTAATTCATAACATTTAATTAAAATTAAAAAAGGATGAAAAGAAAATGAATGATCCCATATTCAACCCCCTAAAAGTTTCTATATATATACACAGGTGAAACCTGAAAAATTAGAATATCGTGCAAAAGTTATAATTTTACAGCTTATGAAAACCCCAAATTCAAAATCTGAGAAAATTTAGAATATTACATGAAATCAATAAAAAAAGGATTTTAAATACAGAAATGTTCAGCCCTATGAAAAGTATAATCATGCATATGTATATAGTTATATATACTAAATATATTTGTTTCAGAATTTGAATTACTGAAATAAATGAGCTGTTGCACGATATTCTACTTTTCCGAGTTCAAGGTTCCATATAGAACCTTTTCTTCTAAGAGTGACATCGTTATTCCAGTGTAAAACTGTTCGCCGTTTTATATCCTCATTTAAAAAAAACAACAAAAAAAATAACGCAATGTAACTCTACGTATTAATCTAATGAAAACACACAGCAGCAAGTTATCTCTGCCTTCCGGTTCTCAATGGACATGCAAGATCAGACGGTTTCTCTTCCGCGGGTTCGACAGACGTGTGTAGTGCTACGAAAGGCCTAGGCTAGACTTCATGTACAAAATTTGCATAATATTTCCCGTGTTTGATATGTCTCATATTTTGTGCCACCTGAGTATTCGTTTTTGAATGGTTAACAAAGCCAATGATCCCGAAGAGATTTATTTGGCACATGCCTTTTAAGAGGTCCAGTCTGTTCAGTTTCAAGTCTTGAAATCGTAGTTCCTCTTTTGGTCTTTTGTGTGTGTGTGTGTGTCAAATCTGGAAGTCCATTCACAAGCTGATTTCTCAGTCTTTCTTTTAAGTGCATCTATACGCTTTGACGGGTCCAGACGAGGCGTTCCTCACGACTCGAACTCGCTGTCGCTGCTGACGGAGATGTCGGGCGTGGAGGTCCCCCTCGGCCCCGTGCCCGAGCTGCAGTCGCTGTTCTCCGGGCTCCCGGGACGCCGCGGGGACGAGCCCTGGAGGAGCGTGTTGTGCTCCGAGGAGGAACATTCGGGAGAGCTGCCGGAGGGAAGGAGGGAGGAATCCTGCTGCAGTCTGAGAGAAAAACGAGAGAAGAATGTTATAGTCAAGTCACATTGATTTATACAGCGCTTTTTACAATACAGATCGTTTCAGAAATAACAGGAAAACGATGCAACAAAGTTTGTTTCCAGATGAAAATAGCGTCACAGTCCAGCTTACGTAAGTCAGTGATGTTTCATTTATGTCGTGAAAAAGTTATTAATTTAGTTCATTTATATATATCGCCGCTCTGGAGAAAAGCGTGATGTCATCGTCCAGCTCAGTTCAGTTCTCATATAATGGTGTCAATGCTGGCAGATCAGTAATATTGTTCAATATTAAATTAAATGCTTGAGTTAACATAAATATATTTGATTTTAGTTCATTAAAAAAGTTATTTTAATATTATGTATATAATATTGGTAACGCTTCCTTTTACAGTCCTGTTACCCATGTACTTATTATAGTAATTACAATTACTGGTTGATAACTAGATACTAACCCTGAACCTAACCCTAACCCATGTACTTACCTTATTTTAGCCAGTACTTTCTAGGTAAGTACACTACACGTAAGTACTGTACTGTAAAAGGAAGCGTTACCATAATATTTTAGTATTTATTAACATTTTAAATCAGTTTTTTTTATATTTCATTTTAAAGGATTAGTTCACTTTAAAAAAACTTTTGCTGATAATTAATTTACTCCCCCTTATGTCATCCAAGATGTCCATGTCTTTCTTTCTTCGGTCGAAAAGAAATTAAGGTTTTTGATGAAAACATTCCAGGATTTTCCTCCATATAATGGACTTCAATGGGGTCCAAACGGTTCAAGGCCCAAATGACAGTTTCAGTTCAGCTTCAAAGAGCTTTAAACGACACCAGACGATGAATAAGGGTCTTATCTAACGAAACGATCGGTCATTTAAAAAATAAATAAAAAAGTTTAAGTTTTATAAGCACAAATGCTCACCTTGCTCTGTTCTGTGATGCGCGTTCGTGACGTCACGTAATACGCAATTACGTTGAAAAGGTCTCACAGAACAGAGCAAGGCGAGCATTTGTGCTTATAAAACTTAAACTTTTTTATTTATTTTTGAAATGACCGATCGTTTCGCTAGATGAGACCCTTATTCATCGTCTGGTGTCGTTTAAAGCCCTTTGAAGCTGCAGTCCATTTGAAGTCCATTATATGGAGAAAAATCCTGGAATGTTTTCATCAAAAACCTTAATTTCTTTTCGACCGAAGAAAGAAAGACGTGGACATCTTGGGTGACATGGGGCTGAGTAATTTAATTATCAGCAAAAGTTTTTTTAAAAGTGAACTAATCCTTTAATTTAAGTAATTTTGTTGTGCTTTTGTCATTTTTATTACCGGTAGTTTTTTTTTTTTTTATCTATATAGCTTTAATTTCATAATTCAATGATTCAACTTAAACTTATTTATTTCAGTTAGTTTCCTAGGCAACATTTCTAATTTACGTCTGAAGATTCGTTCTTCAATTCTCCCAGGATTCTGGACAGACAACTAAACAAACCAAATGTAATTTAGCAGAGGTTCAGGCAAAATGTTAGTTGCTGCAGTCTATTTTAAAAATATATATCTAATTATTTTAAATAGTGAATGAATGATTCAATGACTCACTCATAAAATCCTACCGGATGAATCGAACGAATCTCTTGAATGAATGATTCAATGACAAACACATTTTTAACGGTCCCTTGTACTGGCGTAACGATGCAGTCGATAGTCTTTTTTTGAAGCATCGTTACTTTCAAAAGGTCTATTTATTTACTATATAACTATAAACTTGTATCCCAGTTCTTCTGTGATAATTTGAATATTTACAACACAGAAATAATGACACTGAACCAGGTTGAAAAGAGTTTGTGAAGCTGTTTCATACCAAATCGTTGTCATTTAGGAATAAGATGGTGTGTGTTTGAATGGAGACTCATTTCTACAGTGTCCCTGTAATACTGTGTGTTAATCTGTGTACCTGTTTTTAGCAGATGCCGCTCTGTCCCGCTGTCTTCTGTTCTTGAACCAGTTGCCCACCTGTGTGGGGGTGAGCCCGGTGGCCTGAGCCAGGTGACGCTTTCTGGAGGGGTTTGGATAGGGATCCTGCAGGTACCATTCCCTGAGGAGACTGCGGGTTCGCTCCTGGAAAACACAGAGTCAAGACCACTGTTGCTCAGTCCAAAGAGTTACATTTTCTTGCTAACTTCACAGTTAGTACACTAACATGTACAAGTTTAGGGTCAGTACAACCATTTTTAATGTTTTTGCTCACCAAGGCTGCATTTATTTGATCAAGAATACAGTCAATTGTGTAATATTATTACTATTTAAAATAACAGTTTTCTATGTGAATATATAGTAGGCTGTAATTTATTCCTGTGATCAAAGCTGTATTTTCAGCATCATTACTCCAGTCTTCAGAGTCACATGATCCTTCAGAAATCACTCTTCAGATTTGCTGCTCACGAAACATATCTGATTATTATTATCAATGTTGAAAACATGGAAACATTTGATTTTTTCAGGAATATCTTATGATTAAAAAGCATTTATTTGAAACAGTAAAGACATTTGTAATGTTACTAAAGTTTTCTGTCACTTTCGACCAGTTTAATGCATCTAATTTTCTTTAACCCAAACTTTTGAATCGTAGTGCATACGTTGAATCATAAAGCTAATTTTTCCAATTAATTTAAGGCTATTTTGTGGGTATCCAGACTCATATTTCCAAGAAACACTGAACTATAATAACCTCTCTGGCCAACCTTGTGAGTTTCACTGGAGTCCTTTAAAAGGCTCAAGAAGGATAATAGCATTATATCTTATTATAGCACATTTAAAGTTCCCCAGTGGTGAAAATCAAGCTTTTAATGTTGTTTAAATGTGTATGTGGTGTTTTTAATACGCTTTAAGACAAACCATGTGTAAATTCATAAGTCGACAGGCAGCATTGCTGAGTATTTTCTGCTTAAAACTGCAGTGAACCAAAGACAGTCTCAAAAACACGGTGTGAAATCGCTGGTGTTTCTGACGTCACACACGACCTTGTAACCAATCAGATCAACGTGTGATCGTCAACCAGTGGATCTCTGAGCTGAGTGAGTGAGTGGAGGCGGGGCTCATTTGCATATTTATAGAACCCTGTATACTAAATGAGCCAAGGGTGTCGAGTTACATTCAAGCTATTTTAAGGCATGAAGAAAAAAACGCTGAAATATGTCATTTTGGTGATTAAAGATGAGTTTTAAGGGATACAATGGTTGACTAGGACTTTCATTTTTATTCGTCTGCTAATGAGGATCAATCCTGCAGCTCGTTTCACTGCAAAAATGTTCTGTCTGAAACAGTGCTAAAATGGTTGCATTCAAGTCAGAAATCAAATCCACTGCTTATAGTGTCGATTCATTGCAATTAGCTTCACTAGATGCACTTGTAGTTGAGTTTTCCATCATAATGTCCTTGGAAATCCGAGCTAAGAAGGGCATAAGTTGGCATTAGGCTTAAAGCACTGTTCCTGGATCAGGGCTTCTGAAGTCAATCCTAGTTTGTGTGTTAAAGAGCTAGCCATCAGATCTCATTTACAGTCTGCTGGAGTAATCTGTCGACTGGCCAGTGATTAAGGTTCATTTCCTTGCGGTATAACTACTGACCACCTTTGTAAAGTGACCCAGCACCCGAGCCGCCAACGCTGCACGTATTAAAATCCACTTTCCATTGCAATTCACATTGGCTCAGTCTGCAAAAACAATGAGGGACTCGTTATGAGAGCTTTGTTTAGCTGTTAGTTAATCTGAGCACTAGTGTCTGGAACAGGGTGAAAAGGTAGAAAGTCGTCTGTGCGGAATGAGAGCTTAAATGCCACAGGTGGTCCTCGGCTCAAGAGGCTTAAAACAAGCTGCGCACAGACTGACAGCGACGTCTCAATGCGCCGTGCGCTCTCCTGACGCGCGGAGACGCTCGGCATGAGATCATCGGTGCAGGAGCTTAATGATGTGTTTACATTGTTGCGGCGTAATTAAGTCGCTGTTTGTTTGCACTTTTACTGAAACTGAAAATGTAGTTGTGA
The DNA here is from genome assembly GCA_029959095.1 of Rhinichthys osculus. NCBI lineage: Eukaryota > Metazoa > Chordata > Actinopteri > Cypriniformes > Leuciscidae > Rhinichthys > Rhinichthys osculus. Next base: position 59,495,858 of record JARWKJ010000003.1, on the reverse strand, counting down.
CCCAAAGATCTGGTTTCAGACCCTTCAAATGACTTTGTTGTTACTTAATGTAGTCAAGTTGATTCAATAAAAATGAGGAGCACTTTATTTTAGAGTCCTGTTCCCCATGTTAATTGCAATAACTGGGTAATAACTGAGTACTACCCCTAAACCAACCCCCTATACCCATGTGGTTACCTTATATTAACAGTACTTTCTTAGGTAAGTACACTGTAAGTACACATACTGTCAAATAAATTATATTTTTTTTACTTGAATTAGCCAGTTCATCTACAATGTTACAACAAGAACCACAGTTTTTAACAAAGCATTTAGTGCATAAACAATCAGATACAAATCCTGATTTTTTTAGGCTTTGATTAATGAATATTTAACTTTTATAGTGTTTTATATGTATGCGTGCGTGTGTGTGTGTGTGTGTGTGTGTGTGTGTGATATATATGGATTTGGTCTACTCATATGCTTTTTTCAGTGGTTGATAATGAGAGAAGGGTGGCATATTTTACATAATATTTACACAAAATTCACTATATTACAAAAGTTATTATATTCATAGAAAGTCATATTTGAAAACAAATTGTGCATTATCCATTAACTAGGTTGTCTGAACTTACTAAATTACATAGATGTAGTATCGCTTGATTCTTTCAGTCAAATGTTGGACACACTTTACTGAATTTGTTTCTTATGATCTTAAAAATCTTTTTAAATGTTTATGAGTCAATGCTTGAAATTAGATTTGTAGACATATTTTGTGCTTCATTTTCACTTTAAATTGTTATAAATCTTGAATACTTTGAAGCACAGACTTGAAGTGTGGTTACTTTTTAAAGGAGACACTTGGTAGATTGCTGTAAAAGTGAAAAACAATATGAAAGTGAAATAAATAAATAAAAAACTTTTAGAAGTTTAAGTTTATGAAAATTTAATTTTTTACTGTATATAAAATAGGATATTTTACCAAACACATTTTACTCTAAAATGGCAAGAGAACCAAAGCCATAAATCTAAACAAATTTTAGATTGATATCTCAAAAAAAAAAAAAAAAGCTTTCAGTAAGATTTTGTTTAGGCAAAGTACCAAACTATTCCACTAAATGACAACCAGACTCCATCGGTGACCATATAAGAAATCTTCCATTTTCTAAATATTGTTTGAGTGATCTATATTTCCATAATTGTAATACTATTTATGAAGTAGACATCCTATTCAGTGAAGTTTGGCAGTAGTTGATTTGAATTCAACCTTTAACAAAGCAGTTAAGGGGTTAAAATATATGGCCACTACATAACTCTCATCTTTCTATCTGTGTCATTTCAAGGTTTTCATACAAATATTACTGTGCCAATGCGACATGAGTGTGTGTGTCACTCCAGTCCAGACTTTTACTATCCTTCCTTCAGTCATTGATAACTTTACAATAGACCCTTTTCCGGGATTCTCAGAATCAGAAGTCGTCATAGTTGGGTAAACTTCTATAGCGGTGAATGGGAGACTACATTAAATATATATTTTTTGTGTTCCCATTTGCTCAAATATCAAAAGAAAAACGCCACAATAGTGTTTCCACAACAAAAAATAGATGAAAGATGTCAACTATACGTCACTCATACAACAGCGTTAATCATTTATGTTACTTTTTTTGCAATTGGATGCATATGTAGGCTAATATAATTCTAAGTTTAGTGTTACAAATGTACATACATTTAAAAAAATTAAAATATAAAAAACTGATGCTGATGACCGTTAAACACCTCAGTTAATAGTTAACTAGTTTATTATTATTATTATTTAGGGTGCTAATATAATACTAAGTTTAGTATTATACATGTACATACATTTAAAAAAAAGACAATATAAAAAAAACCGCAGGATTTACGATGCTGATGAAGGTTAAACAAGTCATCACAGTCTGTGAAAAAAAAGACTCACCTTAAAGCAGTGCGTCGTCTTTACTGAATAAAAGTAATTTCTTTAACCCAAACTTTTTAACGGTATCTAGGCCTATACGTTGAATCACAAATTCATCTTCATTTTTTTCTCAGCTAATTTAATTTGTGTTCCCATTTGCTTAAATACCAAAAGAAAAACTTAGTGTTTTCACAGCTTTGAAAAAGAGTAGATTAAAGATGTAAACTTTAACGTCACTCTTACAGCAGCGTTACTTTTAAAAAAAAAAAAAATCTTTTCTTTTTATTGAATGCAAACTAATATAAAATGTTAGTGTTATAAACGTACATAAAAAAAATGAAAATATAAAAAACTCTGCAGGATATGCGATGCTGATGACCGTTAAAACACGTCATCATCACAGTCTTTTGAAAATGACTCTCACCTTAAAGCAGTGCGTCTTCTGCTCGCCGTCCCAGATGGTTCGAGGAAGGGGAAACTTCTTCCGGATTCGGTACTTCTCCACCGGGCCCAGCGGCCTCCCCCGCAGCCGCTCCGCCTCGCGGTAGTGCGCGTCCAGCCACAGGTCCTGCAGCTTCGCGTGGGACTCGCGCGTGAACCGGTGACTCTGCAGGATCTGATAGAGAGCCTCGAAATTCCCGCCGTGGAAAGCCACGAGCGCGCGCGCGCGCATCACCGACTCGTGACGGTTGAGAAGTTCCCCGGTCGAACCGGGCACGGCGGCGGGCAGAGACCAGAGGAACCGGCCCAAGCGCTCGATATCTCCAGTCTCCTCCAGATTCTCGCAGACTCGAGCCACCTGCTCGGCCGTGAACATCGGCAGAGGAAACATGACTAGGTTTGTCTGTCAGGAATTGTGATTTAAAAGTTTCGCGCCTCCTTATATCACCATTGCGCGCTGCATCCACCAAACGTGTCTCTCTGATTCATTCAGTTCAAGTAAAGCGATATAAACACTCTGACTGACTTGAGGAGACACCTGTTATGTAATGTAGCTCTAGACCGACTGATTTCTCGGTAGGATCTGCGTGAACTCGCGGAACACCGGCGTTCTCGGTGCCGCTTCTAGTAAAGGAGGAGCAGCAGAAGTCAAGCCTATTTATAGAGATTCAATTAGCATCTTTGTGCTTGTTTTGAGGAGGATTATACGCCTCGGTCATTAGCCACTTAGCGGGGGGTTGCTGTTCACGGAGAGACTGATCAGGTTGTTAGACTAACTAACTGTCAGGACAGCGACTTTATTTCATTCTGCGGGATAAATACTGGAAGATCGAGTCATGATGCTGTCAGTGAAAACAGTCGTGGTGTAATGCACATGAGAGAGTTTTATCTGCCAAGTGAAGTGAGTTTGAAGTTATTAACTAGGCTACTAGTAAAAAGTAATGAAATGTCATCAAGATGGGGGTTAATAGTTTATGCAACATCTACATTTCATATTGATATAAACTCACTCATATGCTATGAAACTATCATGTAGAATGCAGAAATACATTCATTTCATTTGGCAGATTCACATCTGACTAGATTCAAATTACGACTTAAAAATGTCTGCTGGTAAAA
>JARWKJ010000003.1:59302386-59489886 GCA_029959095.1 Rhinichthys osculus | reverse complement strand
TATATAAAACTATTGTCAGTGGACTACAAATAAACTGGCTCTATGCCTTTATTAATAAAACTTATTTAAAAAATACAATGCCTTCTGCATTTTTGTTTTGCTTTTCCCTCCATTGTACCGAAATCGTACCGAACTGTGATGTCTGAACCGAGGTATAAACCGAACCGTGACTTCTGTGTACCGTTCCACCCCTAATATATATATATATATATATATATATACATGTATAAAAACAAATATGCACTGCACATACTTTAAAAGTTTATATATGAAAAAACAAATATTTAGATTTTAGTGGACATATTTTATTAAAAACACCTAACTTGTTATCATCATAACTCCCCTTCTCCCACCTATTAAAATGGTGTACATTTCCATAAATTATAATAGAAAAAAATATCTTATTATGTCATTCTGATGTGAACTCTTCAAGGACCAGTGAGTCTCCGGTTTTATTTTATGCCTTTATCATATATTTTGTTTTCCAGTCAACATATCTTAACATTCTTTGTCTGATGAAATGTTTAAAATCTTAAAGTAAAAAAAATGAATGGAAAAGGAACCAGTTTCGTTGGAATGGCCCTTTTGCGTTCTTAAATTTCATAATCATAATCGTTTTTGAAGAATTTACAGTATGACATCAGACTACAAATCTTTTTTTGTTTTCTAAGTGGAAACTTAAAACATTCTGTGTTGAAAACAAAAACAAATCTTGTGTTATGGACGAGCTCACAGCATTTTTAAGAGTCAGCTTTTGTCAAATCTGCATATGGCTTAAAATTAGTCTTCTTAAATGTGCTCTCAGGGCAAATGATGTTAAATCTTCATACAGACTGTTTAATAAAGGTTGCAGTCAGGTGAAGGTCAAGATTTAGAGGGATTTATCTGAGGACAAAATGATCTGTCTAGATCTACATTGATCTGTCATTATGGGGGGTCTATTCTATTTTGTCTATTCTGAAAGTTATGAATGTTTGTTGTCATGGAAAAACAAAAGCCTTTGTTATGCCTTTCAGTGAGACGTCCATTAAAATCTGTTACCTGTAGTAAATCAGCAACAGAGTCATCACAGCCAATACACTTTTACAAGACTGTAATATTATGGGTTCCCTTAATTAAGAATACTTTAATGATAATACTCTAAAAGTCCTGTTATTATTACTACTAAGTAACACTATGTATTATTGTATTGAATTTTCAGCAGTTAAATTGCAGTAAAAACACCAACTGCTGTTAAAATAAATATATACTAAAAAATGTTGGGTTATTTTTTTCCTTTTTAACATGCTGGGTATTTTTAATTGGGTTATTTTTTATTATTTTACCCAGGTGCTGGGTAGTTTTTCTGTAACTAAGCTGCTGGGTCATTTTTACTGTCTATACAAATGGCAAACCCCCTCACATACCTATCCAGCGCTGGGTCAATGTAGCCCAATGTTGGGTAGTCTGTGCCAAACCGGTTAAAACTGGATACATTTGTCAACGGTCATTTTGTTTCCTGTTCTGAGAGAAAACGTCCTGAGGGGAAACTTCCTGAATGAAATTAAGGTTTGTATTACATTGTATTCCTATTAATGTATTACTGTACAAATAGACAAACATCTGCAGTCTCACATTTTACCTTTTTTGTTTACTTGTATGTCAAGTTCCATGGGAAACAAATGCGCGACCAGGGCTGAAACACGACGCAACATCGCTGTCGTCATGTGATAAAGTTATAATCGGAGCGCTGCATGTAGGTCTAATGCGCTAGCGTCGCAGCTGTGGTCGCGCTATTCGTTTGATGGGTTGAAACTTAATTGTCTGATAGACAAGATGACACAAGGTAAAGCTGTTTTTGATGTAGCCTAACTTTTTAAACATGATTATATATAAAATTGTTATTAAATGATGCCAGTTTTCTTTCTACAGATTCCCATTGGCTGCTCCTGTCACGTCCTACAACCTTTATTAAAAGTGAGTATTTTACGATATATCCTATATATATATATATGATTTTTAAAGTGCATTTTCTTTATTTAGAAAAATCTACAACAGGTTGACTGACCCAGCACTATGTCAAAAACAACCCAGCAAATGGGTTAATGTATAAAACCCAACAAGCTGGGTTAAAATAACCCAGCATATGTTCTGTCCAATAGTTACCCTGCACTGGGTTGCCGAATAACCCAGAAATTGTTGTTTTTAACACAGCTTTTTTTAGAGTGTGTGTGTGTGTGTGTGTGTGTATATATATATATATATTATTAAAAACATTAAAGTGATCAAATTAACAGCAAAAAACAGAAGGGGAGAAATTAGCTCAGCGAAGATCATTTTCTCTATTAATCTGACTCTCAGACACAGATCTCTCTCTCACACACACACACACACTGTATATATATACGCAGCGTGCAAACAGGTCCAAGCTGTTTTAACACTTTGAGAACAGACTGACTCCAAATCTGCTTAACCCTTCCCAAGCTTCTACAAGAGGATGAATCATAAGATGAAGATCGGATGAGTGTGTGTGTGTGTGTCTGTGTGTGTGTGTGTGTGTGTGTGTGTGTGTGTAGAAGTAAAATAATGCCAAATGTTTTTGAAACAAAAAACCCTGTTGAATTGCAGTACTTGGAAAAAAATATGCTTTGTATTAACCATGCTTGCATTTTAATACATTGTATTTTTAGGGCTTGCATTTTTGTGGGCTGAAATTCAGCATGGTTGAATATTTAAGCTGTGAATATTTCAATTCAAAACATTTCAAACACATTTTCATTATTAAAAATTAAATAATCCATAGTACTCACCTTTCATTATTACACTTCCAAAATATTCAAACTGTTTAAAAATACAACCTATAATATTCAACAGGCAATTTTCGGTTCATTTTATTTCGCTTTGCAAATTCGCTTCTACAAATTCAGTGATTCATATTCGACAGTAAATCAACGTTGACATCCAGGAACTGCAGGAAAAGCAGTAGATTACCTATAGATATCCATAATAAAGGCTAGATGTCTCGTCCGCGCTGCTGGCCAATGGAGGTCGACGTCCGCACCTGGCGGCCATCTTGTCACAGGCAGCTCGCTCACTCGTAACATTGTGTTTTAATGGTGCATGTACTTTTTAAATAACCATAACTTGCTCAATTTTCTACTGATTTTCAAACGGTTTGGTTTGTTATAAACGTCAGCGATGTAGTTATGACACTGCATACTTATGAATAATAAGTGTATAAATAAATAATCATCCAGAATTATAGCCACGTTAATAACGTTTGTAAGAAACCAAACCGTTTGTAAATCCGCCAAGATTTCAACGAGATAAGAGTATTTGTGTTCGTGCTGATCACTCATCTTACATCAGGCACCACAGAGCCCGCCAGAAAGCTTGCCTGTGACAAGATGGCCGCCGGTGATGATGATAGAGACTCCGCCATAAGACATCTAGCCTTTATTATGGATATCTATGAGATTACCGAGCATACTCTCCATCTGCTGTTAGTCGACCTCACCAGCAGGGGGTGCAATTTTATTATTATTTTGATGGCTGTTTTATGTTTAATTCAGTGTCTTCATGGTTACTTTTCCTGTGTAGCCTACATGCATCTTTCTCTACCGTGAACGAGATTATAATGTTATTCCCCCGATGCGGATGTACAGATCCAATGTTACATTTGAGGTAGACGTATATTTCTCTTGGTTGTTTAGTTGCCTTAACTTTATATTGTGGCGATGTGCTGCATGCAGTAGGCTAGGGTTTGCCTCAATACTTCAGGATTCCCCTGCTGGACGTATAAAACGCTTAACGTAGCTTAATGGACTAATACAGTGATGTAAAAGACCAAACTCGCAGGCAAGCAGATGGGCTCAAAATATGAACTTAACGTGCAAAGTTTAATTCTGAGCGTTTCCCAGTGATAAACTGGCATAAAGTTGGCTTGACAATGGACATTCGCACATTTAGGGACCGTCTCTAAAGTTACATATGACATTGGTACACACGTTTCTAACTTCAATAGCATTTGAAGAGAACGACTTACAGTCATAAAACCAACTGTAAAGTGTTCATGTAGGTGTCAGGCATAATGCGCACCTTTTAGAGTTTTGATATTCAAATAAATTGAAGTTTGCTATTGAAGTTATAAACGTGTATACCAGTGTTGTATGCAGCTTTAGAGACGGTCCCTAAATGTGCAAACGTCCAATGTCAAGCCAATTTCACATTTACATTTAGTAATTTAGCAGACGCTTTTATCCAAAGCGACTTACAGTTAAACTAACAATATGCAAGTGCTATGACCCTTGCCCTGTTTAATCTAATGCAGTACATGTAGGCATGCTTAGTATATATATATATTAGGGCCGGGACTCGATTAAAAAAATTAATCTAATTAATTAGAGGCTTTGTAATTAATTAATCGAAATTAATCGCATTTTAATTGCATAAATATTTGACCTGAGAACAGTGAGAAGTAATTTTTTTCACATGGATTTTCAGTATACTATTGAATAATGACTGAATACATAAGCTTAATCAACAACATAGTTTATTTTTGTTCAACCAAGTCCAGCAGACCAGTGCAATTTTTGCCATTACCGGTAAGTGTCCAGCAGACCAGTACAATTTTTGCCATTAAGTGTAGTAGCATATTGCTACACTACACTAATAGCAATAGCGAATTCCTTGTTGCATTTTTTATAACAAAAATTCCCATCCACCTGCCAACCAAAGCGATCTAGGCGATCTATGAAGCAAGCGATCTCGTCAGCTTCTTCATCATGAACGCTAGTTGGTGCGCCAGTATAATCGGTCCGCCGAAACTCATCCAGTGAGAAACGTTCCGCGGTGCAAAACTAAGTGTGATTAAAATAATTTGTGTAATTAATTAACGCGTTAAAGTCTGTAATTAATTAATCTTAATTAACGCGTTAAAGTCCCGGCCCTAATATATATATATATGTAGAGAGAGAGAGAGAGAGAATAGAAGAGAAAGTGTTAGTATTAATTGATCAAGTGTTGAGTTTATGCCAGTACATCACTGGGAAACGCTCAGCATGAAACTGCGCGTTAAGTTCATATTCTGAGTGTGCTTGCCTATATAGTAAAGCCTGCATCCCCAATGAGGTGCGAGTTTGGTCTTTTAGTTCACTGTATTAGTCCATTAAGCAGTCCTTCCAGAAAAACTTTTTTTGTGATTGTTGCGGGCAAAAATCCTTGATTACGCGGTCCGTTTTCTTTAAAAATGCGATGGAATATGCGAGATATTTATGCAATTTTTTGCGATGAAATTGCGGGAACTTGCAAAAATTGCGGGAACTTGCAAAAACTGCGGTTTGATGAAAAAGAGAAACAAAAGTGATTCCCCCAACACCCTGTTCTCACTAGGCTACTACCTTAATGTAAAGAGTCCTGTCTTATTACTTCCTATGATAAGCAAGCATACTACATCACAGAAAGTGCTGGAAATATTTAATTTCTCATCTTGTTTCATTTCAGACTGTAACAAGTGGAAATAAGGTGTGGCCCCTTTAAGAGCTTGCGCGCTCCCTGTTGAACTGTCTGCAGTAACGTTATTATATGTGCCATATGCGCCTCGAACACCCCATGTGTGCGGGTAATTTCTGTTTGATGCTACTTCTTTTATCTTATTTTGTTTATTAAGTAACGATGTGGACAGTAGAACGTGTGACAGACCGTTATACGAGTTCGATTTGGGAATAAAGTGCGAGTTGTGAGATGCCAATCGCCTCCGTGAGTCTGTCTGGCCTCTGCAATAACTTCAGCTGTGAGCTATCCCTATTTTTCTTCCCGACACAACGCGTTACATTACAAGACCTTAATAAACACATCAAACTTACAAAACATTGATGAGTCCAACAAGTTCTGTAGCTTTACTAGAGGAATATGCTACAACTTCAGTAAAAATGAATAAATTAAATATTTAAAAATAAATACTCCTGTTTTACAGCTTTTCAATGATGTTCACGTCGCGTAATTACGTCACTTCATAACGTCCCCATGGCAACAGGGGGAAATGGCTGCTCTTGTGTGAAGCAAACGCAACATTTTCCAACTTTCTGCTAAGATATATGTGACTTTTTCAGGCCATAAAATGCAAGCCCTAAAAATACAATGCATTGAAATGCATATTTTTTTCAAGTAGTGCAATTCAACAGGCTTTTTTTGTTTCAAAAACATTTGGCATTATTTTACATCCATATGTGTGTGAGTTGCACTTGCTCACTTATTGACTTATGGATCAATACGTCTGCCAGTGAATGGAGTTGGAACAGATCATAGTAAAACACTTTCTTAATTGTCTTGTAGTCCAATTTTGTTTTAATTTCTCCTTTGAATTGTAAAACATGGCTGATTTGGAAATACAATTGTCCCTCTAAAAATTTAATTAATTTTAAGGTTCTGTGATCACTTTAATACAGCCTCTAAATTAATTAAAATGTTTAGCTGAACTGCCAGTTTTTCAACATATCGTTTAATACTCAAAATACCTTCAAAATAATATTAAAATACGACATTTAAATACATTTAAAAATGATTAAAATATGCATTATAAATTAATACAGCTGTAGCTATTATATCTGTCCTTTTTTTACGACCAAACCAAACAGATTGTAGTTCCTACAGACAGATTTTAAAAAAAATAATTAAATGCAAATTGTATGCACAATATGCTTATTAATTATACGCTCTTTGTTTCTATCTGTCCACTGCTACAGTTATGATCCGATAAGTCGAAGTCATATATTAAGTGTCTCTTCACATTATTTCCAGTCTCTGCCATGGAGCCCCACTTGGCATAATTAATTAGGCTTAAATTCGGCTCCTTCTGCTTAAAAGAGCTGTTAACATGGCCAGCGGGCAGAAGCAGCGGGGGTGTGGGATGGAGTAAATCCACACAAACACAGTTAACAAGTAAATGGGTGGAGAACTAATTAGTGTTATCTCCTTATCATGGAGCATCCTCATTTACCCAAGACAAGAGTGACACACAATCACAAAAAATGTGCTTAAGGGGTGCTCTTACTGAAAGACACACACACACACACACACACACACACTAATACCCTATTGCAAACAGCTAATTACAAACTCGTTTGCAAATCAATGCGACACTGTTGCCGTATCTCCCCCCTCCCCTCTACAACACGCTGGTGCCATTCGCAAAATAAACGACTGCTCCACTTCCCCTTGTGTTGTTGTGGAGTGGAGGAGAAAAGATAAACTGTTTTCCAATCAGCGGAATAGGAAGAGAACACACACACACACACATGTTGTGTTTTCATGTTTTATGGGGACTTTCCATAGACGTAATGGTTTTTGTACTGTACAAACTATATTCTTTCACCTTACACTAACCTGAAACCTACCCATCACACAAAACTTTCTGCATTTTTACCTTTTCAAAAAACATAATTCTGTATGATTTGTAAGCTGTTTTCTTCATGGGGACCACACACACATGTTGTGTTTTCATGTTTTATGGGGACTTTCCATAGACATTGATTTTTATATTTTCGGATATTGCCACTATTGTTGGGACCTTTGGTCCCTATAATGTAGGGTTTACAGGCCACACACACACGTTGTGTTTTCATGTTTTATGGGGACTGTCCATAGACGTAATGGTTTTTGTACTGTACAAACTATATTCTTTCACCTTACACTAACCTGAAACCTACCCATCACACAAAACTTTCTGCATTTTTACCTTTTCAAAAAACATAATTCTGTATGATTTGTAAGCTGTTTTCTTCATGGGGACCACACACACATATAGATACAGAGAGAGAGAGAGAGAGAGAGAGAGAGAGAGAGAGAGAGAAACACTCACATACACACAGAGAGAGAGAGAGAGAGAAACACACTCACACAGAGAGAGAGACAAACACACTCACATACACACACACACACACACACAGAGAGAGAGACAAACACACAGAGTGAGAGAGACAAACACACTCACACACAGACACAAACAGAAACACGCACAGAGAAACAGACACACAAACATGTATGTATGTATAAATACAGTATATTATACAGTATATATACACACACAGTATATATGTGTATGTACTTTATATACACATATATATTTACAAACGTTTGTGTTAGATGCGATTAATCACGATAATTGATTTAACAGCACTAAATATAATAATTATATTATATTTATGAATTTGTTTGGTAATTATTTCAGCTGTTTTACTAAAAGTGTAATGTTAAATCTCTTCAGCTTATTTATGTTTGTGTGTTTACATGCTTAGATTTAATGTTACATTAAGATGTAAATGTCAGTTGTGAGCTAGCCTAAAGGTTTAGAATTATTAGGATGTGTGAAGTTTATTTTCCTCTTTATCCGATTTGTCTCGTCACACATTCACCTGTTGACCTTTGACCTTATTCACACTATACTGTCATAGTGTTTATTTACAATTTACATTTCATTTAAAATACCTAAATTTGACCTGCTGTCTATTACTACTGATAAAAAAAAATTGTGTAATGCATGTACAAATAAATGGCAAATTATGCTCCATTTCAAAAGTATATCCATAAAATTGTGTTCAAGTCAAATACCTGTACAGCTCAAATAACACACTCTTTTGTATGGATGAAAATATTTTTTTTCTTGTACACATGTTCCATAGATTTCCATTGTAAACGCATTATTTTAAACATTAATTGTTTGTTTACAAACTGAAGAACGCGTCAGAATTATTCTCTTTAGTAATGGACCAGTCAATGTTACAGACTCTTGATAGAACTGAAGTTGTGTTGAACCCGGAACCGATAAGATCAAATAATAATTTTGAACCGTTACTCTGTCCGTAATGGCCGTTCTTGTTTCATTTCAGCGGACTCACTCAGCTCGACTCTCAGACAGTAAATGGACGGATCACCGCTTAAGATCAGCTTACTAAAGGTAACCAGTGGGAGCTAATTTAAGCTTCTCCATTCGGAGAAACTAGCTGGAGGGGGACTAGTTTTCAGTGTGTTGGCTGGATGTGGTGGTTGGCCTCTGACACACTGAGATTGAGACGTGTAAGAGAAAGAGAGAGGGTTTCGGTGTTCGGTTTGACGTATTAGCACACCACCGAGACTGACAAACGCCCGATAATGTCACTAAGATGCTTCGCTACACTATTATTCTATTATCATTCTCTCCTGGATTTAATGTTGCCAGAAGTTATCAACCCATCATAATAGACTTCCATGATTGGCTGATGAAATAACAGTGTATTCCAAAGCATTTTCAAGTTGATTTTAGTTACTCACTTAATAATGTTGGGTTTAAATGACCCAATATTATCATGTTTGATTTTGCCTTGGGCACCAAATAACCCAGAACCGCCACTGCTGGGAGACGTTTTTCAGCTACTCATGAACTGTTTGAAGCCATTAACATTGAGTTGAACACTGACTCTTCTTCCTCTAAAAAAAAACTGTCTGCAAGTTAGGGAAATCTATTCCATAACTCTATTCCATAATCTATTCCGTTACTTTATGTACAGTATTTTTGCAATTCTTGCTAATTTCCTGAGATTTGTGATTAAAATGGTTAACACAATTAAAGCTAAAGCTGAAAATCAAGCTTTTAATGTTGTTTATATGTCTATGTGGTGTTTTAATATGCTTTAAGACAAACCATGTGTAAATTCATAAGTCGACACCATTGCAGAGTATTTTATCCTTAAATCTGTAGTGATCTCAAAAACACGGTTTGAAATCGCTGGTGTTTCTGACATCATAAACTACCTTGTAACCAATTTGTTTGTATTTGGGTGATCAAAGGTGAGTTAAGGGATAAAATTGACTTCAGGGGGACTTTTTTTTGCCCAGGGGTATGTGTATACACACACAATTCACATACAGCTCATTAAATTTTTAATTTGTTCATTTTTATTTTTCGGGAATTTAAATGTTTAGTTTCAGTACTAAACAGTACAGTAGATTTTTTTTTTTTATATTTTATTTACATTTATATTATTCAAATATTGCATTTTATTCAGGGACGCATTACAGTTGTTATGGAATCAGACTCAAGAGAAGGAGATTGAAGTTAACAAGGAGTTTTAGCAAACTGAGCGGATAAACTGATAGCAGGCACAGTAAGTGGTAAGTGCAATGATGATTTGGAGCACGGGATGCTGGCAGTGGATAGAATGTTTCTTCTTACAGGAGTTATAACAGGTAGATGATGCATGTAGGTTACGCCGTCCTCGAGGATTGATTGAAGGGGAGGGGAGGGGGGGGGGGGGGGGGGGGGGCTTGGGGGGTGAGGTTTAAGAAGTGAGACATGGAAGGCAAGATTAATTCTGTAATGTGCTGGGAGTTGGAGGTACGTGACCAGGTTGGAAATGCCGCCGATACCAATAAAAATTCTGGCATCGGTATCGACGAGTACTTCTATCCGCGTACCGATCCGATACCATTTTCTTAAACAATAACTAGTTATACACGCTAGCTTTGCGTAATGCTGCAAATCGGAGCTCAATTCTTCTTCGCTGCTCTAAACAGTGGTTGCTTGTGGCAACACAGGAAGTCGTGCTGTTGCCACACAAGCAACCACTGCATGTCCGCAGTTTGGCAGTTTTTCAGACTGGACAACCAGCTAATAAAAACGGCGACATGTCGACAGAATCAACAATGTCTGAAAGCTTCATTCAAACTTAAAGAAATTTTTTCAAAAGACAGCCAACGAGCGATAAATATAACCGACAACATGTAAGTTATTAAGTTTATTATTCTGGATGACCAGCCGATGTCAAAACTGAAATGCCGTTTATTTAACAAAACTGTGTATGGACCTTAAATTATAAAGAGATAATTTTCTTATATTATTCATATTACTTTTTTAGATTCCTAGATTTATTTGTTGCACTTTTTTATACAGTTATATATTTTAAATCTAAAATACCTGTTTTCAGTTTACAGTATTAGATGTGTGGCTGCATTTTAAGTTCTTTTTCACTTAAGAAAGATAAATAATATATTGCTGTGAAATGTATGTCAGATAATAAAAATACTCTAGTTCACTCTGTGTATTTGTTCATGTTTAATTAAGGGATAAGTCTAAAGCACACCATAAAATAATTCTATCAATTCATCCAGTTCTAGTATGAATTGCAGCTGTATAGATACTGTACACACCCAGGTATCGGATCAGTACTCGGTATCGGCCGATACCCTGAGTCCAGGTATCGGAATCGGGAAGGGAAAAAGGTTATCGGAACATCTCTATTGACAGCCAGACCTTCTGACCTGGTTGGTAGGAGGGAGTTTCAGAACGTCTGAGGTCAACTGTCATCCTGCGCACTGCCTGTTGAAGCTGGTGGTGAGCTGCATCCCATACCCTCCCGCTCTCTTGGAACCAGTAGTCGACCCCTGAGATGTTGGATAGTTCCCCTGACCATAGGAACAACGGTGCCTGGGAACATAGTACGCTGTGGAAGGGAGTGAGTCCAGTAGACGGTTGGCGGAGGGAGTTCTGGGCATACCCAGCCTAGCAACTGGTTCCAAGAGTTGTGGTGGCCCTGGCAGAAGGTTTGTAGGAAACGGACAATTTCCTGGATCTTCCTCTCGGTCTGCCCGTGCGACTATGGGTGGTACCCGGATGGTAGGCTTAAGGATCTTCCTCTCGGTCTGCCCGTGCGACTACGGGTGGTACCCGGATGATAGGCTTACGGTCACACCTAGGAGGGAGATGAACGCTTACCATACCTTGACATAAACTGCAGTCCGCGGTCTGAAACGATGTCTTCTGGAATTCTATAGTATCTGAAGACGTGGTTGAAGAGGAGTTCTGCTGTTTCCATTGCTGTGGGTAGCCCTTTGAGTGGGAGAGGACGTCAGGATTTGGAGAATTGATAAATTATTACCAAGATGCATGCATTACCGTCAGAAGATGGGGAAGTCAGACATGAAGTCCACTCCTAGGTGTGACCAAGGTCGGTTGGGAACGGGCAGCGGAAGAAGTTTACCAGATGGTAGGTGGTGAGGACTCTTGGCCATGGCACAGTCTGCACATCCTTGGACAAACCTTCTCACATCCCTAGCCATGTTAGGCCACCAAAAGAGATCTCTTAGCAGCAAGAGGGTGTTATTGGCCCCTGGGTGGCCAGTGCCCAAGGATGTGTGCGAAGAGTGGATAAGAGGGGTGTGTCGTGCTCTGGTTACATACTGATGTCTGGGGGGACAGCCCGGCAGAGCGGTGTTGGAGGAGGTGATTGAGTCTGAAGACTACTGGATGGGACTCACGATCAACTCAGGTGGCAGGATGGGCTCAGGTTCTTCGCTGACCTCTTCTGGAGCATACAGACGGGAAAGAGCATCCACCTTCACATTCTTTGAACATGGACGATAGGAAATGGAGAAATTAAATTGGGTAAAGAACAAGGCCCAATGGGCCTGGCGGGGATTGAGTCTATTGGCTTCTTTTAAATACTGGAGGTGAAGTACTGGACTGTGAAGGGCACAGCCCGGCAGAGAGTAACTACAGAGTAGACGGCACATGGATGGAGTTTGGCTGGAGTCCCCTGCTGCTGGGATAACACCGTTCCTACCCCGGTGGTGGAGGCATCCACCTCCACAATGAACGGTTTCTCGGGGTCTGGGTGAATGAGGATCTGTGCGCTGGTGAATATCTTCAGCAGTTGGAATGCTTCGTTGGCAGCTGGTGACCAGGACAGAGACTTTTTTTTCTCAGGAGACTGGTGAGTGGGTTGGTGATGGAACTGTAACCGAGGATGAACCGAAAAGTTGGTGAAGCTAAGGAAACGCTGGAGATCTTTGATGGTTAATGCTGTGGGCCAGTTCCAGATGGTTTCCACCTTCCCCTCGTCCATCTGGATACCCGTGTCGATGATGTTGTAACCAAGGAACTGCTCTGAGGGTTGGTGGAAAGAACACTTCTCAGCCCGCGAGGAAGAGATGGAATTTCCTCAGCCTTTTTAGGATCTCTGCAACATAGTGCCGATGGTCCGCTATGCTCCGGGAGTAAATGAGGATGTCATCTATGTCACAAGTCAAGTCATCTTCATTTATATAGCGCTTTTAACAATGGAGATTGTTTCAAAGCAGCTTTACAGAAATTAACATACAATTGTTTTGGCTTTATAGCAATTTTTGAATAATGTTATTTCCAGCTAAAGTTGGTTTTGATGGATTCAGTTCCAGCAAAATTATCTTTGTTGTTACATTAGGGGCCACTAAGACGACGGCGTTCTCTCTAAACAGACTTTAAAGGCGAACCTGTGACCTGATGGCGTTCACATGCGCATTAAAAATTGATTCTATAGTTATATTCGTTATGAATATGTGTGCGCAGGTTTGTAATTTCCCAACAAACCATGCCTAAACAAACTACTTGTCTTGCCTATAAATTTGATACAGAATTTTATTTTATCACTTCGAGGTACGCAAACCGGATTGTAGTCGTGGACTGACTGGTGGCCTCTTCTACATACTCCTCCATGGCTTTCTGTTCGGGAAGTGACAGGATAGATCTTCCCCTGGGGCACTGGCTTACCCGGAATCAGGCCGATGGCACAGTCCCATGGCTGGTGTGGAGGCAGCAGAGAGGCTCTTTTTGGCCAGAAAACGTCACTGAAGGGGGCATAGCAGTTTGGGATGTCGAACGACACGATTCTCGATGGAGGTGGAGTTCACTGGAAGCACCTCGACCGGTGCTAAAACAGGGCGAGGAATCAGAGGCAGGGCTCTAGAGTGCGACCAATTTGGTCGCATGCGACCAAAATTTGTAAGGGTGCGACTACATTTTTTTCCAAGGTCGCACCGGTGCACCTAACGTCCTCGCGTCCGCTGCCAAGTTTCCACGAGCGAAGCGCTTGTTCTCCTTTGTCGGAACTCACAGCACACTCATGGTTGGATCATATCGTGGTCTAAACCAATCAGAGACAGAGATAGGGCGGGTCTTTGCCTCTGATTGGCTGTGGTAGGCCTACACTGCTCCGTGCTGTGTGACTGAAATTGCGACCTGAGCACCAGAGAATCAGTTACGGCAATCAGCATCAGCAAAAGAAACGCAAGAAAACAGACGACGAACAATGAAAAGAAATAGACCGATAGAGTTTTTTCTTTTAGAAAAGTAGGCCTGTTTCCCCCAACACTCTCCCCGGTACGGATGGGTACTGAAACCCGGTATTCAACTTCTGAAAGACCGCTGTATCGATCAGCTCGGACGTGATCGGTTCTGATGTCGGTAACTTACTGGAGAAATTAAGAAAATACACATATTATTTATTATTACTGTAAAGACGTTATTTAAAAAAATAATTTTTCTTGCGAGCCTTTTCTGTGTATAATAATATTACACCATTTTTGCTATTCGCAGTCCAAGAGAGAGAGAGAGAGAGATCTCTCACGCGGAGCCACAGTGCGCAAAACACGACAGCTCTGCTTAATGAGTGACGACGCAGAACTAAACATTCAAACGTAGCCTGGTTACACTTTAGGTCTGTGATATTAGTCTGATTTTATTTTAGATTTTGGCTTTCAAAGATTATAAAAAAATATATTGAGATAAAACCATTAAAAACTACAGCCACATTCGGTCTTGCGCAGCTTCCTTCCATTCACAGCAGTGCGCTGTCACTTCTCCCTTAAAGGCGACGCGAGCCGAGGAAACATTTGGGTGCACCTAAATTTTGTGCTGGTGCACCTAAATAAAAAAGTTAGGCGCACTAGTGCAACCAAGGCAAAAAGTTAGTCTGGAGCCCTGAGAGGGAAGCAGTCGAGGAAAAACTCCCTGCCCCACTTCAGGACTTCGCCGGTCTTCTTCCAGGAGATGATGGGAACATGCTGCACAAGCCACGGGCGCCCTAAGATCACCTCAGCGTTGGAATTCTCCAGAACCAGGAGATGGATGGATTCTACATGGAGTTGACAACCTGTAGCTTGATATGACCGGCGTTATATCGAACATGTTTATGGCATAGTGGTCGTCCAGTCATCGACTGGACCTGGTAGATAGTCTGAGTTGCGGTCGTCGGGAGGTTGAGTTGAGGGCAGAGGCTTCCGGAGATGAAATTCACGGCTGACCCAGAATTGTGGAGGGCATGAACTGGGAGAGATACATTTGGAGCAGTAAGGATTACATGGTAGTGAGTGGTTTCAAATTTGTGATTGGATACTTCAAAACACACCATTGGACGTGGAGGACGGATGGGGCATGCGGAGATGATATGCCCCCCAGCACCACAATACAGGCTGAGTCAACTTGCATAGGTTTGAAGCCTAGTTCTGGAGTGCTGAGGTGCTCTGGCTGGCGGAGGAAGATAGATGGAGTTTGACCCTGGTGCTCTTTGAGACATGACTGCATACAAATGGTGAAGTGGGTGAACAGTTGGATGAAACGTTCAAAGCTGATGGCTTCATCGTATGCAGCGAGATGCAGCCGCACTTGGGGATCCAATCCCTGCCGATAGGTGGTGAGGACCAAGCGCTCATTCCAGCCGCTGGTGGCCACGAGGGTTCTAAACTTGAGAGCATAATCATTTATTGACATATTTCCTTGACGGAGATGATAAAGTCACTCACCCTCTGATGAATCTCCAACAGGTTTGCCAAAAACTTCACGAAATGTATGACGAAATTATTCAGAGACTGGGTTATAGCACTGGATTAGGTCCAGATGGTTTCGGCCCATTGGAGTGCTCACCCCTTCAGCAGAGAGATGATGCACACGATCTTAGCCCGGTCGTTGGTGAAGAGATGCGGATGCATCTCCAGGGTCAATGAACATTAGAGGAGAAATCCATTGCAATCCTTCGCCGAGCCAGAGTAGGGTGCTGGTTTGGCCATGGGACTGGCGATTGCGATCGTGGAAGTGGTGGTGTTGACGGAAGTGCTGACTGGTGCGATGGTGACGGCTGGTGTGATGGGATCAGTGTCGTCCTGGAGCAGTTCCGGTGAGCTCATAATGTTGTCTGTCAGTATTGGTCCGGTCCGAACTGATAGGTAAGTGGTAAGTGCACTGATGATTTGGAGCACGGGATGCTGGCAGTGAATAGAATTTTCCTTCTTACAGGAGTGATGACGGGTAGATGATGCAGTGGATGGCTAGAACTCGGAGGAAGGACGAGACAGTGAAGGAACAACACGGAGGAGAATGGAGACAAGATGCTGGAGGTATCAGGTAGATCATTGCTAAGGCAAGGTATGTAGTCCTCATACGAACAAGACCGGACAATGAACTGTGGTGAGGTATATGTCTAAATAGTGTCATTGATGAGGTGCAGGTGTGTGTGATTAGAATTCTGGTGAGGGAGTGTGCTGTGATTGGCTGGTGTGAGAGCCTGGCTGATCTGTAACAACAGTGATCAATGTTAAAGAAAAACATTATTTCAAATAAATGCTTTTTTGAAATTCTCTGTATTGTTTCACAATATAACTGTGTTTACTGTCTTTCTGATAAAATAAATGCATTCTTGATGAACAGAAGAGACTTCTTTCAGCATTAAAAATCTTACTTACCCCAAACTTTTAAACAGTAGTGTATATATATCTTATGACCACTCCAAATATGATTAAACAAAAGTGATAGAAGATGTAGCTGAAGATTAGATAGATAGATAGATAGATAGATAGATAGATAGATAGATAGATAGATAGATAGATAGATAGATAGATAGATAGATGCATCTTCATCTGTAACTTAAAACCTTACATTCAGGCTATATTATCACTTATTATCCATATGTCCTGTTGTCTGACAAGTTTGTTGTTGTGATTGGCTTTTCTTGACCTCTAAAGTGATATCTGATTAAGGCATAGCAGCAGTTATGGCTTGCTGGGCTTATTCAAGCTTAAGGGGAAAAAAATCATTTCAATCTTAGGTGATTGTGTGATATAACAGGTGTTACTGGAGTTGTTTAGGAATTCTAAAGAGCTTATCCTGAGGGCTTATTCTCACCTAATACTTTAATACTCATTAAGGCCTGCCTCTGTGACTTCCACCATACGCCCTGATCTGCTACACAAGCCCCGCCCACACCGACATCCCCATCTCAGCCCGCTGCCCAAAACACTGCCTAAACTCTGTGTGTGTGCATTTGTATATATATATAGGTAATCTCCATCTATGTATAAAAAGTTACATTTCTCTCAGCACTTTATTGAAATCCTTATTCTTCTTTCAGGCATGCTTCGCTATGTTTTTGTGCTGTACATTTGAATTGCAGGTTAAAACTGTGTTTTATTTGATACAGAAAATATTCCTGCAGACGACAGACAAGAAACAAATAGAACTGACAGAAAGCCACGTTACTCGTGCTGGTCTGATCAAACCTCTATAACATAAAGAATTAAACTTAAGTGTGTAACTCATCCTGCAGTGTTTGTGCTCCATGTCTTGCTGAGGTGTGCTGATACTGACGGGAATTATGATTTTTACCTAGATGATGGTAAAACATAATTTACACAACACCCATGCAGCAAGTCTTGCACTGGCAATCAACACATTTTCTTACTTTTTTTCTTCTTTACAATTTTCTGCAGGTAGTTTATAATGTACAGAATGTAACATTAAAACCTCTCATTAGCCCCTTTCACACATACAGTCATTACTGGTAAATTACCGGTAACAGATCATATGTGAACAGGACCTTTTCAAATATACCGGTAAATTGGTTCTGGCAATTTACCAGTAAGGGAAGTACCGGTTCGTAAATACCGGTAAATACCAGTACCGGTATGTGCGCTGTGTCAACGCGAAATGAAGATTACCGGTATTTTGCACATACAAGTTCAGAACGCGCTGATGTAAGAAGTGATTTGGGCCAATCAGAAGCCGGCTCTAGGCCATTCATAAAATTATGGCGCGTTTACTCAGCACTATTTACAAATGTCTTCAAAAGGGAGTGATACCGAAACTAAAGCGCTTCTCCTCGTCCGGGCGGATGAAGAGATTTGTCAACAACTTTAGAGGTCACTTGCGGTTAATTATATCATCACAGAGTTTACCGGTATTTTGGAACTGATGTGTGAATGGCCTGTTACCAGTAAAAAGCCAGAACGCTGTTGCTTGTGTGAACAGCAATTTTTTTTAAAATTTACAGTTGAAGTCGTTCTGTCAATTTTACGGTAATTTACCAGGATTGCTGTGTGAAAGGGGCCATTGACTTGCACTGATAGAATGTTCAACATTCAAAATCTGATGTCATAATGATCCTCTGACACCCAATGATGTCATAATGACCCTCTGATACCCGGTGATGTCATGATGATGTCTCCTCCTCTCCGTCTCTCATTCTTCTGCTTTTATTCTTAATAATTTTACTCCCTCAAACACTATTGTTTTGCTGCTGATTCCTTCAGTTAGGTCTTATTTTGTTGTAATTAGGGGTTCAAGCACGAAGTGCTGAAACCCTATTGTAATTGTAAGGATTTTTATTATTAGGGGTTCAAGCACGAAGTGCTGAAACCCTATTGTAATTGTAAGGATTTTTAGGTGTTCAAGCACGAAGTGCTGAAAACCTATTGTAATTGTACTGATTTTTATTATTAGGTGTTCAAGCACGAAGTGCTGAAAACCTATTGTAATTGTACTGATTTTTATTATTATTATTATTATTATTATTATTCTTCTGCCGTAAAACGCATCGTGCAGACCAAACCGTAAGAGCTAGAGACTTGAAACTTTGTCAGATGGTAGTACAAAAATCGAGGAGAGCTTATCAAATTATGAGCCCGATTGGCCCATAGGTGGCGCTATAGCAACCAATTGCGCAAAACTGCTCATAACTCCTAGACCGTAAGTCGTAGACTCAAGTGTCTTATATCATTGGAAAGCTGGACTCCTGACTTAAAAAACGTATATCTCCGATTTCATTTCCGTCATGATAGATTTTCCGCCATTTTGAATTTTGTCAAAAAACGACTTTTGCGAACTATTCCCTGGTTTTTCGCCCGATCGGAACCAAACCAGTGCACAAATGTTCTGTGGAGTCTGAATATAAATTATAATCGAAAAAAAGTTGAAATTTCGATTTTCGGTCGCTAGGGGGCGCAAAAAGAACGTTGTGGGAGGAGCCTATTTTACTAAAATGGCTATAACTCCAGAAGTAAATTAGGTAGGTTCACCAAACTTGGTACAGGTGTGCATAACTTCAATCTGAGGTCACAGTAAAAAAATCGCGACGATCGAACACTAGGTGGCGCTATAACATGAAAAAAACATATAAAGGACTGACCGTTAGTCCGATTGACTTGAAAATTGGTATGCAGTGTCTTGGTCCAAGGCCCCATGTATGTCTATGAGGACATTGGCGTATCTCAAAAAACATGGCCGCCATCGACCAATGAAGTTTGAGCCCCAATGAGACGATGTTAACGGAGGCCAATCGGAACGAAACTCGATGGGCATGTTTGACTCATGGCCTAAGAGGTCTGTAAGAGTTTTGAAAGAAATCGGCCACTAGTTGGCGCTAACGAGTTTTACGGCTCTGTAATCACGTGGTGTTGCACACATCCCCCCAAAATGCATATCATTTTATAGATCTCCTCATGGTGAACAACTTTGCCTCTAGAACCATTGCTGTCAATTAAATCGTTCATTAAATATTCACGAATATGTTAAAAACCTACTTTTGCGAACTAGTCCCTGGTTTTTCGCCCGATCAAAACCAGACCAGTCTAGGACAATTCTCTGGACTCTCTAGATCAATAATTATCAAAAAAAAGTTGAACTTTGCCCTTTGGTTCACTGTAACAGGGTCATTTAGAAAAGGGGCGTGTCAAAATACACTCAAAAGCCTATAAATCATAAATGAAAACTTAGAACTTGACAAAAATTGATAAGTATATGTGTCATACCATGGTGAGGAAGCATGCAAAGTTTCATGGAGATCGGACAATAGGTGGCGCTATAACTGTTAAAAAGCTTTAAAACCATGTATTCCCTATGGTAAATTGCCAGTATTGGCTGTAAATTGTCTTTTCCATCTATGATCGTATACTTTTCATATCATAATGTTTAAAACCAGTGCAGTACAATTCTCTGGACTCTCTAGATCAATAATGATCAGAAAAGGTATAACTTCTTAATTTGGATGGCTATAATAGGGTCACTTCAATATGTAGCCTTGACCAAATGTCCCCAAAAACCTATATCTCTTCAATGAATGCTCAGATCTTCTTAAAAAAAAGGTCAGGACATATCACTCTAAACAAGCTTGACAAATTTTAGACAGATCGGACAAAATTTGCCTCTATAACAGTTAAAAAGTTGAAAATGATATGAATATAGTGGCATTTTAAGCCAATAAGTGGTGTTTTACTGCCCCCTGCTGTTTAAAATAGTAATTTTGTCATAATGCTGACTATCATTGTTCTATAATTCATTTTTAGAATTAACATAATCACTATTTTAACATTTACAATCACATTTAGTCAAAATTCATTGTCACATTGACAAATGTGAACCCTGAATGAGACAGTTTAATCTACAATAGAATGTGTGTGTGTGTAGTCCCATGTTTCTGAATAAATTCTGAATAATCTGATTAATAGCTTGCAAAGACATTAAATGCTTATAGACCATTAAAATATATTTTCATAATGACTTTGTGTGTGTGTGTGAAAAGCACCTGTGAAAACACTTTATTAATAAGTAGAATGGCCAGCAGAGGGCAGTAGAAGACCACTTATTGGCTCACTCTCATTTTGACACACTTGATTTTCAACAGTAAATCAAAGCACTAAAGCAAACCAGTTTTTCCATGTTAACTATTATAACACAATCATTTTTTGTCAGAGTTTATCACTTCATTTTTATTGGCACTTCACATCAATGCAGCAATGTGGTAAATCATGGTAAATCACGATATAAACATGGTAAATCATAGTAAAAAATACTATTACATGGTGTATCATGGCAAATCATGCTAGCAATGTGATGAATCATGGTAAATCATGCTACAATCCTGGTAAATCATTCTAGAATGTGGTATATCATGGTAAATCATCCTATAACATGGTAAATCATGGTAAACTATGTTAAATCATGCTAGATTCATGGTAAATCATACTGGAACATGGTAGATCATGAAAAATCACACTAAATTTGGTATATAATGGTAAATCATGCTAAAACATGGTCTATTCCATCTATGATGTCAATGGTTAAATGCTTGCTACATAAAACTTAATGTCTTTTGATGCTTTTGTGCTTAACGGCCTTAAAGGCCTTAACTGCTTGAACACCGCTAAATGCTGCTTGCAGCTTTAATTAGGGGTTCAAGCACTTCAGTGCTGAAACCCTATTGTTATTGTTAATTTTCCCATCATGCAACATTCTCCACGTAAAACTGATCGGGCAGGACGAACCGTAAGTCGTAGAGACTTGAAACTTTGGGGGCTGGTAGTACTCTCACCGCCTACAGCCTCACCAAGGCACGCCCCGATTGGCCCATAGGTGGCGCTACAGCGGGCAAAAGTACGAAATGGCTCATAACTCCTCAACCGTCGGGCGTAGGCTCAAGTGTCTTACATCGTTGGAATCCTTGGCTCGAGCCGGACAAGATGCATGCCTCGGATTGGCTCGTCACCCTGGGTGCATTTTCGGGTATTTTGGGTTTTCCGTAAAACCTACTTTTGCGAACTAGTCCTAGGTTTTTGGGCCGGCCGGAACCAAACCAGTGCGGCAAGATTCTATGGAGTCCGAATGTCAATAATTATCAAAAAAAAAGTGGAAATTTGGGTTCACGGTCCCTAAGGGCCGCCGAAACGTTCCGAGTGGGAGGGGCCCCTTTTACTAAATTGCCTATAACTCGTCAACGGAACGAGATATTTGCACCAAACTCAACGCGCCTGTGTGAGAGCTCATTCTGTGGTCGCGTGAAAAAGGACAGGGCGACCGGCCACTTGGTGGCGCTCTAACTGTTAAACAGGTGCCAAAATGATGTATTTCTATGGCAAATCCCATGAAATGGCTGAAAGCGGCCCTCTTCCTGCCTGATTTGCATACAACCTCACAAAACCGGCCGTGCGCATGCGTCACCTGGCCCTAAAGAGGCCTGGAAGCTTTTATGGACGTCGGGCCACCGGTGGCCCTTTAACTGTTATAAAGGTGTAAAATGCTCTATAATATCCTATGCAAAATGACATTTAAATGACTGAAAAAGGGTCTGCTCTGCTCATAACTTCACCAAATTAGCTGAGCATGTGCGCCATATTATTCTGAGGAAGCGTGCAAAGTTTGACGGAGATCGGGCCATCGGTGGAGGTGTCGCAGTTTAAAAGGTAAAACAAAAATCACCACATTTCCATGAAAAATGAGCCAAAAAGGCAAAAAAGCGACTTTCTCCTCTCCGAGGCACATGTTAAAAGGCTTGATAAAGTTTTTGGAAAGCAGCAGCACAAGCGTCAAGTGCGTGGACCCTAAGGTTTTTTTTTTATAGGTCTTTTTAGTCCCTTTTTATTAGGGGTTCAAGCACTTCAGTGCTGAAACCCTATTGTTATTGTTAATTTTCCCATCATGCAACATTCTCCACGTAAAACTGATCGGGCAGGACGAACCGTAAGTCGTAGAGACTTGAAACTTTGGGGGCTGGTAGTACTCTCACCGCCTACAGCCTCACCAAGGCACGCCCCGATTGGCCCATAGGTGGCGCTACAGCGGGCAAAAGTACGAAATGGCTCATAACTCCTCAACCGTCGGGCGTAGGCTCAAGTGTCTTACATCGTTGGAATCCTTGGCTCGAGCCGGACAAGATGCATGCCTCGGATTGGCTCGTCACCCTGGGTGCATTTTCGGGTATTTTGGGTTTTCCGTAAAACCTACTTTTGCGAACTAGTCCTAGGTTTTTGGGCCGGCCGGAACCAAACCAGTGCGGCAAGATTCTATGGAGTCCGAATGTCAATAATTATCAAAAAAAAAGTGGAAATTTGGGTTCACGGTCCCTAAGGGCCGCCGAAACGTTCCGAGTGGGAGGGGCCCCTTTTACTAAATTGCCTATAACTCGTCAACGGAACGAGATATTTGCACCAAACTCAACGCGCCTGTGTGAGAGCTCATTCTGTGGTCGCGTGAAAAAGGACAGGGCGACCGGCCACTTGGTGGCGCTCTAACTGTTAAACAGGTGCCAAAATGATGTATTTCTATGGCAAATCCCATGAAATGGCTGAAAGCGGCCCTCTTCCTGCCTGATTTGCATACAACCTCACAAAACCGGCCGTGCGCATGCGTCACCTGGCCCTAAAGAGGCCTGGAAGCTTTTATGGACGTCGGGCCACCGGTGGCCCTTTAACTGTTATAAAGGTGTAAAATGCTCTATAATATCCTATGCAAAATGACATTTAAATGACTGAAAAAGGGTCTGCTCTGCTCATAACTTCACCAAATTAGCTGAGCATGTGCGCCATATTATTCTGAGGAAGCGTGCAAAGTTTGACGGAGATCGGGCCATCGGTGGAGGTGTCGCAGTTTAAAAGGTAAAACAAAAATCACCACATTTCCATGAAAAATGAGCCAAAAAGGCAAAAAAGCGACTTTCTCCTCTCCGAGGCACATGTTAAAAGGCTTGATAAAGTTTTTGGAAAGCAGCAGCACAAGCGTCAAGTGCGTGGACCCTAAGGTTTTTTTTTTATAGGTCTTTTTAGTCCCTTTTTATTAGGGGTTCAAGCACTTCAGTGCTGAAACCCTATTGTTATTGTTAATTTTCCCATCATGCAACATTCTCCACGTAAAACTGATCGGGCAGGACGAACCGTAAGTCGTAGAGACTTGAAACTTTGGGGGCTGGTAGTACTCTCACCGCCTACAGCCTCACCAAGGCACGCCCCGATTGGCCCATAGGTGGCGCTACAGCGGGCAAAAGTACGAAATGGCTCATAACTCCTCAACCGTCGGGCGTAGGCTCAAGTGTCTTACATCGTTGGAATCCTTGGCTCGAGCCGGACAAGATGCATGCCTCGGATTGGCTCGTCACCCTGGGTGCATTTTCGGGTATTTTGGGTTTTCCGTAAAACCTACTTTTGCGAACTAGTCCTAGGTTTTTGGGCCGGCCGGAACCAAACCAGTGCGGCAAGATTCTATGGAGTCCGAATGTCAATAATTATCAAAAAAAAAGTGGAAATTTGGGTTCACGGTCCCTAAGGGCCGCCGAAACGTTCCGAGTGGGAGGGGCCCCTTTTACTAAATTGCCTATAACTCGTCAACGGAACGAGATATTTGCACCAAACTCAACGCGCCTGTGTGAGAGCTCATTCTGTGGTCGCGTGAAAAAGGACAGGGCGACCGGCCACTTGGTGGCGCTCTAACTGTTAAACAGGTGCCAAAATGATGTATTTCTATGGCAAATCCCATGAAATGGCTGAAAGCGGCCCTCTTCCTGCCTGATTTGCATACAACCTCACAAAACCGGCCGTGCGCATGCGTCACCTGGCCCTAAAGAGGCCTGGAAGCTTTTATGGACGTCGGGCCACCGGTGGCCCTTTAACTGTTATAAAGGTGTAAAATGCTCTATAATATCCTATGCAAAATGACATTTAAATGACTGAAAAAGGGTCTGCTCTGCTCATAACTTCACCAAATTAGCTGAGCATGTGCGCCATATTATTCTGAGGAAGCGTGCAAAGTTTGACGGAGATCGGGCCATCGGTGGAGGTGTCGCAGTTTAAAAGGTAAAACAAAAATCACCACATTTCCATGAAAAATGAGCCAAAAAGGCAAAAAAGCGACTTTCTCCTCTCCGAGGCACATGTTAAAAGGCTTGATAAAGTTTTTGGAAAGCAGCAGCACAAGCGTCAAGTGCGTGGACCCTAAGGTTTTTTTTTTATAGGTCTTTTTAGTCCCTTTTTATTAGGGGTTCAAGCACTTCAGTGCTGAAACCCTATTGTTATTGTTAATTTTCCCATCATGCAACATTCTCCACGTAAAACTGATCGGGCAGGACGAACCGTAAGTCGTAGAGACTTGAAACTTTGGGGGCTGGTAGTACTCTCACCGCCTACAGCCTCACCAAGGCACGCCCCGATTGGCCCATAGGTGGCGCTACAGCGGGCAAAAGTACGAAATGGCTCATAACTCCTCAACCGTCGGGCGTAGGCTCAAGTGTCTTACATCGTTGGAATCCTTGGCTCGAGCCGGACAAGATGCATGCCTCGGATTGGCTCGTCACCCTGGGTGCATTTTCGGGTATTTTGGGTTTTCCGTAAAACCTACTTTTGCGAACTAGTCCTAGGTTTTTGGGCCGGCCGGAACCAAACCAGTGCGGCAAGATTCTATGGAGTCCGAATGTCAATAATTATCAAAAAAAAAGTGGAAATTTGGGTTCACGGTCCCTAAGGGCCGCCGAAACGTTCCGAGTGGGAGGGGCCCCTTTTACTAAATTGCCTATAACTCGTCAACGGAACGAGATATTTGCACCAAACTCAACGCGCCTGTGTGAGAGCTCATTCTGTGGTCGCGTGAAAAAGGACAGGGCGACCGGCCACTTGGTGGCGCTCTAACTGTTAAACAGGTGCCAAAATGATGTATTTCTATGGCAAATCCCATGAAATGGCTGAAAGCGGCCCTCTTCCTGCCTGATTTGCATACAACCTCACAAAACCGGCCGTGCGCATGCGTCACCTGGCCCTAAAGAGGCCTGGAAGCTTTTATGGACGTCGGGCCACCGGTGGCCCTTTAACTGTTATAAAGGTGTAAAATGCTCTATAATATCCTATGCAAAATGACATTTAAATGACTGAAAAAGGGTCTGCTCTGCTCATAACTTCACCAAATTAGCTGAGCATGTGCGCCATATTATTCTGAGGAAGCGTGCAAAGTTTGACGGAGATCGGGCCATCGGTGGAGGTGTCGCAGTTTAAAAGGTAAAACAAAAATCACCACATTTCCATGAAAAATGAGCCAAAAAGGCAAAAAAGCGACTTTCTCCTCTCCGAGGCACATGTTAAAAGGCTTGATAAAGTTTTTGGAAAGCAGCAGCACAAGCGTCAAGTGCGTGGACCCTAAGGTTTTTTTTTTATAGGTCTTTTTAGTCCCTTTTTATTAGGGGTTCAAGCACTTCAGTGCTGAAACCCTATTGTTATTGTTAATTTTCCCATCATGCAACATTCTCCACGTAAAACTGATCGGGCAGGACGAACCGTAAGTCGTAGAGACTTGAAACTTTGGGGGCTGGTAGTACTCTCACCGCCTACAGCCTCACCAAGGCACGCCCCGATTGGCCCATAGGTGGCGCTACAGCGGGCAAAAGTACGAAATGGCTCATAACTCCTCAACCGTCGGGCGTAGGCTCAAGTGTCTTACATCGTTGGAATCCTTGGCTCGAGCCGGACAAGATGCATGCCTCGGATTGGCTCGTCACCCTGGGTGCATTTTCGGGTATTTTGGGTTTTCCGTAAAACCTACTTTTGCGAACTAGTCCTAGGTTTTTGGGCCGGCCGGAACCAAACCAGTGCGGCAAGATTCTATGGAGTCCGAATGTCAATAATTATCAAAAAAAAAGTGGAAATTTGGGTTCACGGTCCCTAAGGGCCGCCGAAACGTTCCGAGTGGGAGGGGCCCCTTTTACTAAATTGCCTATAACTCGTCAACGGAACGAGATATTTGCACCAAACTCAACGCGCCTGTGTGAGAGCTCATTCTGTGGTCGCGTGAAAAAGGACAGGGCGACCGGCCACTTGGTGGCGCTCTAACTGTTAAACAGGTGCCAAAATGATGTATTTCTATGGCAAATCCCATGAAATGGCTGAAAGCGGCCCTCTTCCTGCCTGATTTGCATACAACCTCACAAAACCGGCCGTGCGCATGCGTCACCTGGCCCTAAAGAGGCCTGGAAGCTTTTATGGACGTCGGGCCACCGGTGGCCCTTTAACTGTTATAAAGGTGTAAAATGCTCTATAATATCCTATGCAAAATGACATTTAAATGACTGAAAAAGGGTCTGCTCTGCTCATAACTTCACCAAATTAGCTGAGCATGTGCGCCATATTATTCTGAGGAAGCGTGCAAAGTTTGACGGAGATCGGGCCATCGGTGGAGGTGTCGCAGTTTAAAAGGTAAAACAAAAATCACCACATTTCCATGAAAAATGAGCCAAAAAGGCAAAAAAGCGACTTTCTCCTCTCCGAGGCACATGTTAAAAGGCTTGATAAAGTTTTTGGAAAGCAGCAGCACAAGCGTCAAGTGCGTGGACCCTAAGGTTTTTTTTTTATAGGTCTTTTTAGTCCCTTTTTATTAGGGGTTCAAGCACTTCAGTGCTGAAACCCTATTGTTATTGTTAATTTTCCCATCATGCAACATTCTCCACGTAAAACTGATCGGGCAGGACGAACCGTAAGTCGTAGAGACTTGAAACTTTGGGGGCTGGTAGTACTCTCACCGCCTACAGCCTCACCAAGGCACGCCCCGATTGGCCCATAGGTGGCGCTACAGCGGGCAAAAGTACGAAATGGCTCATAACTCCTCAACCGTCGGGCGTAGGCTCAAGTGTCTTACATCGTTGGAATCCTTGGCTCGAGCCGGACAAGATGCATGCCTCGGATTGGCTCGTCACCCTGGGTGCATTTTCGGGTATTTTGGGTTTTCCGTAAAACCTACTTTTGCGAACTAGTCCTAGGTTTTTGGGCCGGCCGGAACCAAACCAGTGCGGCAAGATTCTATGGAGTCCGAATGTCAATAATTATCAAAAAAAAAGTGGAAATTTGGGTTCACGGTCCCTAAGGGCCGCCGAAACGTTCCGAGTGGGAGGGGCCCCTTTTACTAAATTGCCTATAACTCGTCAACGGAACGAGATATTTGCACCAAACTCAACGCGCCTGTGTGAGAGCTCATTCTGTGGTCGCGTGAAAAAGGACAGGGCGACCGGCCACTTGGTGGCGCTCTAACTGTTAAACAGGTGCCAAAATGATGTATTTCTATGGCAAATCCCATGAAATGGCTGAAAGCGGCCCTCTTCCTGCCTGATTTGCATACAACCTCACAAAACCGGCCGTGCGCATGCGTCACCTGGCCCTAAAGAGGCCTGGAAGCTTTTATGGACGTCGGGCCACCGGTGGCCCTTTAACTGTTATAAAGGTGTAAAATGCTCTATAATATCCTATGCAAAATGACATTTAAATGACTGAAAAAGGGTCTGCTCTGCTCATAACTTCACCAAATTAGCTGAGCATGTGCGCCATATTATTCTGAGGAAGCGTGCAAAGTTTGACGGAGATCGGGCCATCGGTGGAGGTGTCGCAGTTTAAAAGGTAAAACAAAAATCACCACATTTCCATGAAAAATGAGCCAAAAAGGCAAAAAAGCGACTTTCTCCTCTCCGAGGCACATGTTAAAAGGCTTGATAAAGTTTTTGGAAAGCAGCAGCACAAGCGTCAAGTGCGTGGACCCTAAGGTTTTTTTTTTATAGGTCTTTTTAGTCCCTTTTTATTAGGGGTTCAAGCACTTCAGTGCTGAAACCCTATTGTTATTGTTAATTTTCCCATCATGCAACATTCTCCACGTAAAACTGATCGGGCAGGACGAACCGTAAGTCGTAGAGACTTGAAACTTTGGGGGCTGGTAGTACTCTCACCGCCTACAGCCTCACCAAGGCACGCCCCGATTGGCCCATAGGTGGCGCTACAGCGGGCAAAAGTACGAAATGGCTCATAACTCCTCAACCGTCGGGCGTAGGCTCAAGTGTCTTACATCGTTGGAATCCTTGGCTCGAGCCGGACAAGATGCATGCCTCGGATTGGCTCGTCACCCTGGGTGCATTTTCGGGTATTTTGGGTTTTCCGTAAAACCTACTTTTGCGAACTAGTCCTAGGTTTTTGGGCCGGCCGGAACCAAACCAGTGCGGCAAGATTCTATGGAGTCCGAATGTCAATAATTATCAAAAAAAAAGTGGAAATTCGGGTTCACGGTCCCTAAGGGCCGCCGAAACGTTCCGAGTGGGAGGGGCCCCTTTTACTAAATTGCCTATAACTCGTCAACGGAACGAGATATTTGCACCAAACTCAACGCGCCTGTGTGAGAGCTCATTCTGTGGTCGCGTGAAAAAGGACAGGGCGACCGGCCACTTGGTGGCGCTCTAACTGTTAAACAGGTGCCAAAATGATGTATTTCTATGGCAAATCCCATGAAATGGCTGAAAGCGGCCCTCTTCCTGCCTGATTTGCATACAACCTCACAAAACCGGCCGTGCGCATGCGTCACCTGGCCCTAAAGAGGCCTGGAAGCTTTTATGGACGTCGGGCCACCGGTGGCCCTTTAACTGTTATAAAGGTGTAAAATGCTCTATAATATCCTATGCAAAATGACATTTAAATGACTGAAAAAGGGTCTGCTCTGCTCATAACTTCACCAAATTAGCTGAGCATGTGCGCCATATTATTCTGAGGAAGCGTGCAAAGTTTGACGGAGATCGGGCCATCGGTGGAGGTGTCGCAGTTTAAAAGGTAAAACAAAAATCACCACATTTCCATGAAAAATGAGCCAAAAAGGCAAAAAAGCGACTTTCTCCTCTCCGAGGCACATGTTAAAAGGCTTGATAAAGTTTTTGGAAAGCAGCAGCACAAGCGTCAAGTGCGTGGACCCTAAGGTTTTTTTTTTATAGGTCTTTTTAGTCCCTTTTTATTAGGGGTTCAAGCACTTCAGTGCTGAAACCCTATTGTTATTGTTAATTTTCCCATCATGCAACATTCTCCACGTAAAACTGATCGGGCAGGACGAACCGTAAGTCGTAGAGACTTGAAACTTTGGGGGCTGGTAGTACTCTCACCGCCTACAGCCTCACCAAGGCACGCCCCGATTGGCCCATAGGTGGCGCTACAGCGGGCAAAAGTACGAAATGGCTCATAACTCCTCAACCGTCGGGCGTAGGCTCAAGTGTCTTACATCGTTGGAATCCTTGGCTCGAGCCGGACAAGATGCATGCCTCGGATTGGCTCGTCACCCTGGGTGCATTTTCGGGTATTTTGGGTTTTCCGTAAAACCTACTTTTGCGAACTAGTCCTAGGTTTTTGGGCCGGCCGGAACCAAACCAGTGCGGCAAGATTCTATGGAGTCCGAATGTCAATAATTATCAAAAAAAAAGTGGAAATTTGGGTTCACGGTCCCTAAGGGCCGCCGAAACGTTCCGAGTGGGAGGGGCCCCTTTTACTAAATTGCCTATAACTCGTCAACGGAACGAGATATTTGCACCAAACTCAACGCGCCTGTGTGAGAGCTCATTCTGTGGTCGCGTGAAAAAGGACAGGGCGACCGGCCACTTGGTGGCGCTCTAACTGTTAAACAGGTGCCAAAATGATGTATTTCTATGGCAAATCCCATGAAATGGCTGAAAGCGGCCCTCTTCCTGCCTGATTTGCATACAACCTCACAAAACCGGCCGTGCGCATGCGTCACCTGGCCCTAAAGAGGCCTGGAAGCTTTTATGGACGTCGGGCCACCGGTGGCCCTTTAACTGTTATAAAGGTGTAAAATGCTCTATAATATCCTATGCAAAATGACATTTAAATGACTGAAAAAGGGTCTGCTCTGCTCATAACTTCACCAAATTAGCTGAGCATGTGCGCCATATTATTCTGAGGAAGCGTGCAAAGTTTGACGGAGATCGGGCCATCGGTGGAGGTGTCGCAGTTTAAAAGGTAAAACAAAAATCACCACATTTCCATGAAAAATGAGCCAAAAAGGCAAAAAAGCGACTTTCTCCTCTCCGAGGCACATGTTAAAAGGCTTGATAAAGTTTTTGGAAAGCAGCAGCACAAGCGTCAAGTGCGTGGACCCTAAGGTTTTTTTTTTATAGGTCTTTTTAGTCCCTTTTTATTAGGGGTTCAAGCACTTCAGTGCTGAAACCCTATTGTTATTGTTAATTTTCCCATCATGCAACATTCTCCACGTAAAACTGATCGGGCAGGACGAACCGTAAGTCGTAGAGACTTGAAACTTTGGGGGCTGGTAGTACTCTCACCGCCTACAGCCTCACCAAGGCACGCCCCGATTGGCCCATAGGTGGCGCTACAGCGGGCAAAAGTACGAAATGGCTCATAACTCCTCAACCGTCGGGCGTAGGCTCAAGTGTCTTACATCGTTGGAATCCTTGGCTCGAGCCGGACAAGATGCATGCCTCGGATTGGCTCGTCACCCTGGGTGCATTTTCGGGTATTTTGGGTTTTCCGTAAAACCTACTTTTGCGAACTAGTCCTAGGTTTTTGGGCCGGCCGGAACCAAACCAGTGCGGCAAGATTCTATGGAGTCCGAATGTCAATAATTATCAAAAAAAAAGTGGAAATTTGGGTTCACGGTCCCTAAGGGCCGCCGAAACGTTCCGAGTGGGAGGGGCCCCTTTTACTAAATTGCCTATAACTCGTCAACGGAACGAGATATTTGCACCAAACTCAACGCGCCTGTGTGAGAGCTCATTCTGTGGTCGCGTGAAAAAGGACAGGGCGACCGGCCACTTGGTGGCGCTCTAACTGTTAAACAGGTGCCAAAATGATGTATTTCTATGGCAAATCCCATGAAATGGCTGAAAGCGGCCCTCTTCCTGCCTGATTTGCATACAACCTCACAAAACCGGCCGTGCGCATGCGTCACCTGGCCCTAAAGAGGCCTGGAAGCTTTTATGGACGTCGGGCCACCGGTGGCCCTTTAACTGTTATAAAGGTGTAAAATGCTCTATAATATCCTATGCAAAATGACATTTAAATGACTGAAAAAGGGTCTGCTCTGCTCATAACTTCACCAAATTAGCTGAGCATGTGCGCCATATTATTCTGAGGAAGCGTGCAAAGTTTGACGGAGATCGGGCCATCGGTGGAGGTGTCGCAGTTTAAAAGGTAAAACAAAAATCACCACATTTCCATGAAAAATGAGCCAAAAAGGCAAAAAAGCGACTTTCTCCTCTCCGAGGCACATGTTAAAAGGCTTGATAAAGTTTTTGGAAAGCAGCAGCACAAGCGTCAAGTGCGTGGACCCTAAGGTTTTTTTTTTATAGGTCTTTTTAGTCCCTTTTTATTAGGGGTTCAAGCACTTCAGTGCTGAAACCCTATTGTTATTGTTAATTTTCCCATCATGCAACATTCTCCACGTAAAACTGATCGGGCAGGACGAACCGTAAGTCGTAGAGACTTGAAACTTTGGGGGCTGGTAGTACTCTCACCGCCTACAGCCTCACCAAGGCACGCCCCGATTGGCCCATAGGTGGCGCTACAGCGGGCAAAAGTACGAAATGGCTCATAACTCCTCAACCGTCGGGCGTAGGCTCAAGTGTCTTACATCGTTGGAATCCTTGGCTCGAGCCGGACAAGATGCATGCCTCGGATTGGCTCGTCACCCTGGGTGCATTTTCGGGTATTTTGGGTTTTCCGTAAAACCTACTTTTGCGAACTAGTCCTAGGTTTTTGGGCCGGCCGGAACCAAACCAGTGCGGCAAGATTCTATGGAGTCCGAATGTCAATAATTATCAAAAAAAAAGTGGAAATTTGGGTTCACGGTCCCTAAGGGCCGCCGAAACGTTCCGAGTGGGAGGGGCCCCTTTTACTAAATTGCCTATAACTCGTCAACGGAACGAGATATTTGCACCAAACTCAACGCGCCTGTGTGAGAGCTCATTCTGTGGTCGCGTGAAAAAGGACAGGGCGACCGGCCACTTGGTGGCGCTCTAACTGTTAAACAGGTGCCAAAATGATGTATTTCTATGGCAAATCCCATGAAATGGCTGAAAGCGGCCCTCTTCCTGCCTGATTTGCATACAACCTCACAAAACCGGCCGTGCGCATGCGTCACCTGGCCCTAAAGAGGCCTGGAAGCTTTTATGGACGTCGGGCCACCGGTGGCCCTTTAACTGTTATAAAGGTGTAAAATGCTCTATAATATCCTATGCAAAATGACATTTAAATGACTGAAAAAGGGTCTGCTCTGCTCATAACTTCACCAAATTAGCTGAGCATGTGCGCCATATTATTCTGAGGAAGCGTGCAAAGTTTGACGGAGATCGGGCCATCGGTGGAGGTGTCGCAGTTTAAAAGGTAAAACAAAAATCACCACATTTCCATGAAAAATGAGCCAAAAAGGCAAAAAAGCGACTTTCTCCTCTCCGAGGCACATGTTAAAAGGCTTGATAAAGTTTTTGGAAAGCAGCAGCACAAGCGTCAAGTGCGTGGACCCTAAGGTTTTTTTTTTATAGGTCTTTTTAGTCCCTTTTTATTAGGGGTTCAAGCACTTCAGTGCTGAAACCCTATTGTTATTGTTAATTTTCCCATCATGCAACATTCTCCACGTAAAACTGATCGGGCAGGACGAACCGTAAGTCGTAGAGACTTGAAACTTTGGGGGCTGGTAGTACTCTCACCGCCTACAGCCTCACCAAGGCACGCCCCGATTGGCCCATAGGTGGCGCTACAGCGGGCAAAAGTACGAAATGGCTCATAACTCCTCAACCGTCGGGCGTAGGCTCAAGTGTCTTACATCGTTGGAATCCTTGGCTCGAGCCGGACAAGATGCATGCCTCGGATTGGCTCGTCACCCTGGGTGCATTTTCGGGTATTTTGGGTTTTCCGTAAAACCTACTTTTGCGAACTAGTCCTAGGTTTTTGGGCCGGCCGGAACCAAACCAGTGCGGCAAGATTCTATGGAGTCCGAATGTCAATAATTATCAAAAAAAAAGTGGAAATTTGGGTTCACGGTCCCTAAGGGCCGCCGAAACGTTCCGAGTGGGAGGGGCCCCTTTTACTAAATTGCCTATAACTCGTCAACGGAACGAGATATTTGCACCAAACTCAACGCGCCTGTGTGAGAGCTCATTCTGTGGTCGCGTGAAAAAGGACAGGGCGACCGGCCACTTGGTGGCGCTCTAACTGTTAAACAGGTGCCAAAATGATGTATTTCTATGGCAAATCCCATGAAATGGCTGAAAGCGGCCCTCTTCCTGCCTGATTTGCATACAACCTCACAAAACCGGCCGTGCGCATGCGTCACCTGGCCCTAAAGAGGCCTGGAAGCTTTTATGGACGTCGGGCCACCGGTGGCCCTTTAACTGTTATAAAGGTGTAAAATGCTCTATAATATCCTATGCAAAATGACATTTAAATGACTGAAAAAGGGTCTGCTCTGCTCATAACTTCACCAAATTAGCTGAGCATGTGCGCCATATTATTCTGAGGAAGCGTGCAAAGTTTGACGGAGATCGGGCCATCGGTGGAGGTGTCGCAGTTTAAAAGGTAAAACAAAAATCACCACATTTCCATGAAAAATGAGCCAAAAAGGCAAAAAAGCGACTTTCTCCTCTCCGAGGCACATGTTAAAAGGCTTGATAAAGTTTTTGGAAAGCAGCAGCACAAGCGTCAAGTGCGTGGACCCTAAGGTTTTTTTTTTATAGGTCTTTTTAGTCCCTTTTTATTAGGGGTTCAAGCACTTCAGTGCTGAAACCCTATTGTTATTGTTAATTTTCCCATCATGCAACATTCTCCACGTAAAACTGATCGGGCAGGACGAACCGTAAGTCGTAGAGACTTGAAACTTTGGGGGCTGGTAGTACTCTCACCGCCTACAGCCTCACCAAGGCACGCCCCGATTGGCCCATAGGTGGCGCTACAGCGGGCAAAAGTACGAAATGGCTCATAACTCCTCAACCGTCGGGCGTAGGCTCAAGTGTCTTACATCGTTGGAATCCTTGGCTCGAGCCGGACAAGATGCATGCCTCGGATTGGCTCGTCACCCTGGGTGCATTTTCGGGTATTTTGGGTTTTCCGTAAAACCTACTTTTGCGAACTAGTCCTAGGTTTTTGGGCCGGCCGGAACCAAACCAGTGCGGCAAGATTCTATGGAGTCCGAATGTCAATAATTATCAAAAAAAAAGTGGAAATTTGGGTTCACGGTCCCTAAGGGCCGCCGAAACGTTCCGAGTGGGAGGGGCCCCTTTTACTAAATTGCCTATAACTCGTCAACGGAACGAGATATTTGCACCAAACTCAACGCGCCTGTGTGAGAGCTCATTCTGTGGTCGCGTGAAAAAGGACAGGGCGACCGGCCACTTGGTGGCGCTCTAACTGTTAAACAGGTGCCAAAATGATGTATTTCTATGGCAAATCCCATGAAATGGCTGAAAGCGGCCCTCTTCCTGCCTGATTTGCATACAACCTCACAAAACCGGCCGTGCGCATGCGTCACCTGGCCCTAAAGAGGCCTGGAAGCTTTTATGGACGTCGGGCCACCGGTGGCCCTTTAACTGTTATAAAGGTGTAAAATGCTCTATAATATCCTATGCAAAATGACATTTAAATGACTGAAAAAGGGTCTGCTCTGCTCATAACTTCACCAAATTAGCTGAGCATGTGCGCCATATTATTCTGAGGAAGCGTGCAAAGTTTGACGGAGATCGGGCCATCGGTGGAGGTGTCGCAGTTTAAAAGGTAAAACAAAAATCACCACATTTCCATGAAAAATGAGCCAAAAAGGCAAAAAAGCGACTTTCTCCTCTCCGAGGCACATGTTAAAAGGCTTGATAAAGTTTTTGGAAAGCAGCAGCACAAGCGTCAAGTGCGTGGACCCTAAGGTTTTTTTTTTATAGGTCTTTTTAGTCCCTTTTTATTAGGGGTTCAAGCACTTCAGTGCTGAAACCCTATTGTTATTGTTAATTTTCCCATCATGCAACATTCTCCACGTAAAACTGATCGGGCAGGACGAACCGTAAGTCGTAGAGACTTGAAACTTTGGGGGCTGGTAGTACTCTCACCGCCTACAGCCTCACCAAGGCACGCCCCGATTGGCCCATAGGTGGCGCTACAGCGGGCAAAAGTACGAAATGGCTCATAACTCCTCAACCGTCGGGCGTAGGCTCAAGTGTCTTACATCGTTGGAATCCTTGGCTCGAGCCGGACAAGATGCATGCCTCGGATTGGCTCGTCACCCTGGGTGCATTTTCGGGTATTTTGGGTTTTCCGTAAAACCTACTTTTGCGAACTAGTCCTAGGTTTTTGGGCCGGCCGGAACCAAACCAGTGCGGCAAGATTCTATGGAGTCCGAATGTCAATAATTATCAAAAAAAAAGTGGAAATTTGGGTTCACGGTCCCTAAGGGCCGCCGAAACGTTCCGAGTGGGAGGGGCCCCTTTTACTAAATTGCCTATAACTCGTCAACGGAACGAGATATTTGCACCAAACTCAACGCGCCTGTGTGAGAGCTCATTCTGTGGTCGCGTGAAAAAGGACAGGGCGACCGGCCACTTGGTGGCGCTCTAACTGTTAAACAGGTGCCAAAATGATGTATTTCTATGGCAAATCCCATGAAATGGCTGAAAGCGGCCCTCTTCCTGCCTGATTTGCATACAACCTCACAAAACCGGCCGTGCGCATGCGTCACCTGGCCCTAAAGAGGCCTGGAAGCTTTTATGGACGTCGGGCCACCGGTGG
Organism: Rhinichthys osculus; assembly: GCA_029959095.1. Taxonomy (NCBI): domain Eukaryota; kingdom Metazoa; phylum Chordata; class Actinopteri; order Cypriniformes; family Leuciscidae; genus Rhinichthys; species Rhinichthys osculus. The sequence continues at coordinate 59,453,517 of JARWKJ010000003.1, read as the reverse complement.
CCCTTTAACTGTTATAAAGGTGTAAAATGCTCTATAATATCCTATGCAAAATGACATTTAAATGACTGAAAAAGGGTCTGCTCTGCTCATAACTTCACCAAATTAGCTGAGCATGTGCGCCATATTATTCTGAGGAAGCGTGCAAAGTTTGACGGAGATCGGGCCATCGGTGGAGGTGTCGCAGTTTAAAAGGTAAAACAAAAATCACCACATTTCCATGAAAAATGAGCCAAAAAGGCAAAAAAGCGACTTTCTCCTCTCCGAGGCACATGTTAAAAGGCTTGATAAAGTTTTTGGAAAGCAGCAGCACAAGCGTCAAGTGCGTGGACCCTAAGGTTTTTTTTTTATAGGTCTTTTTAGTCCCTTTTTATTAGGGGTTCAAGCACTTCAGTGCTGAAACCCTATTGTTATTGTTAATTTTCCCATCATGCAACATTCTCCACGTAAAACTGATCGGGCAGGACGAACCGTAAGTCGTAGAGACTTGAAACTTTGGGGGCTGGTAGTACTCTCACCGCCTACAGCCTCACCAAGGCACGCCCCGATTGGCCCATAGGTGGCGCTACAGCGGGCAAAAGTACGAAATGGCTCATAACTCCTCAACCGTCGGGCGTAGGCTCAAGTGTCTTACATCGTTGGAATCCTTGGCTCGAGCCGGACAAGATGCATGCCTCGGATTGGCTCGTCACCCTGGGTGCATTTTCGGGTATTTTGGGTTTTCCGTAAAACCTACTTTTGCGAACTAGTCCTAGGTTTTTGGGCCGGCCGGAACCAAACCAGTGCGGCAAGATTCTATGGAGTCCGAATGTCAATAATTATCAAAAAAAAAGTGGAAATTTGGGTTCACGGTCCCTAAGGGCCGCCGAAACGTTCCGAGTGGGAGGGGCCCCTTTTACTAAATTGCCTATAACTCGTCAACGGAACGAGATATTTGCACCAAACTCAACGCGCCTGTGTGAGAGCTCATTCTGTGGTCGCGTGAAAAAGGACAGGGCGACCGGCCACTTGGTGGCGCTCTAACTGTTAAACAGGTGCCAAAATGATGTATTTCTATGGCAAATCCCATGAAATGGCTGAAAGCGGCCCTCTTCCTGCCTGATTTGCATACAACCTCACAAAACCGGCCGTGCGCATGCGTCACCTGGCCCTAAAGAGGCCTGGAAGCTTTTATGGACGTCGGGCCACCGGTGGCCCTTTAACTGTTATAAAGGTGTAAAATGCTCTATAATATCCTATGCAAAATGACATTTAAATGACTGAAAAAGGGTCTGCTCTGCTCATAACTTCACCAAATTAGCTGAGCATGTGCGCCATATTATTCTGAGGAAGCGTGCAAAGTTTGACGGAGATCGGGCCATCGGTGGAGGTGTCGCAGTTTAAAAGGTAAAACAAAAATCACCACATTTCCATGAAAAATGAGCCAAAAAGGCAAAAAAGCGACTTTCTCCTCTCCGAGGCACATGTTAAAAGGCTTGATAAAGTTTTTGGAAAGCAGCAGCACAAGCGTCAAGTGCGTGGACCCTAAGGTTTTTTTTTTATAGGTCTTTTTAGTCCCTTTTTATTAGGGGTTCAAGCACTTCAGTGCTGAAACCCTATTGTTATTGTTAATTTTCCCATCATGCAACATTCTCCACGTAAAACTGATCGGGCAGGACGAACCGTAAGTCGTAGAGACTTGAAACTTTGGGGGCTGGTAGTACTCTCACCGCCTACAGCCTCACCAAGGCACGCCCCGATTGGCCCATAGGTGGCGCTACAGCGGGCAAAAGTACGAAATGGCTCATAACTCCTCAACCGTCGGGCGTAGGCTCAAGTGTCTTACATCGTTGGAATCCTTGGCTCGAGCCGGACAAGATGCATGCCTCGGATTGGCTCGTCACCCTGGGTGCATTTTCGGGTATTTTGGGTTTTCCGTAAAACCTACTTTTGCGAACTAGTCCTAGGTTTTTGGGCCGGCCGGAACCAAACCAGTGCGGCAAGATTCTATGGAGTCCGAATGTCAATAATTATCAAAAAAAAAGTGGAAATTTGGGTTCACGGTCCCTAAGGGCCGCCGAAACGTTCCGAGTGGGAGGGGCCCCTTTTACTAAATTGCCTATAACTCGTCAACGGAACGAGATATTTGCACCAAACTCAACGCGCCTGTGTGAGAGCTCATTCTGTGGTCGCGTGAAAAAGGACAGGGCGACCGGCCACTTGGTGGCGCTCTAACTGTTAAACAGGTGCCAAAATGATGTATTTCTATGGCAAATCCCATGAAATGGCTGAAAGCGGCCCTCTTCCTGCCTGATTTGCATACAACCTCACAAAACCGGCCGTGCGCATGCGTCACCTGGCCCTAAAGAGGCCTGGAAGCTTTTATGGACGTCGGGCCACCGGTGGCCCTTTAACTGTTATAAAGGTGTAAAATGCTCTATAATATCCTATGCAAAATGACATTTAAATGACTGAAAAAGGGTCTGCTCTGCTCATAACTTCACCAAATTAGCTGAGCATGTGCGCCATATTATTCTGAGGAAGCGTGCAAAGTTTGACGGAGATCGGGCCATCGGTGGAGGTGTCGCAGTTTAAAAGGTAAAACAAAAATCACCACATTTCCATGAAAAATGAGCCAAAAAGGCAAAAAAGCGACTTTCTCCTCTCCGAGGCACATGTTAAAAGGCTTGATAAAGTTTTTGGAAAGCAGCAGCACAAGCGTCAAGTGCGTGGACCCTAAGGTTTTTTTTTTATAGGTCTTTTTAGTCCCTTTTTATTAGGGGTTCAAGCACTTCAGTGCTGAAACCCTATTGTTATTGTTAATTTTCCCATCATGCAACATTCTCCACGTAAAACTGATCGGGCAGGACGAACCGTAAGTCGTAGAGACTTGAAACTTTGGGGGCTGGTAGTACTCTCACCGCCTACAGCCTCACCAAGGCACGCCCCGATTGGCCCATAGGTGGCGCTACAGCGGGCAAAAGTACGAAATGGCTCATAACTCCTCAACCGTCGGGCGTAGGCTCAAGTGTCTTACATCGTTGGAATCCTTGGCTCGAGCCGGACAAGATGCATGCCTCGGATTGGCTCGTCACCCTGGGTGCATTTTCGGGTATTTTGGGTTTTCCGTAAAACCTACTTTTGCGAACTAGTCCTAGGTTTTTGGGCCGGCCGGAACCAAACCAGTGCGGCAAGATTCTATGGAGTCCGAATGTCAATAATTATCAAAAAAAAAGTGGAAATTTGGGTTCACGGTCCCTAAGGGCCGCCGAAACGTTCCGAGTGGGAGGGGCCCCTTTTACTAAATTGCCTATAACTCGTCAACGGAACGAGATATTTGCACCAAACTCAACGCGCCTGTGTGAGAGCTCATTCTGTGGTCGCGTGAAAAAGGACAGGGCGACCGGCCACTTGGTGGCGCTCTAACTGTTAAACAGGTGCCAAAATGATGTATTTCTATGGCAAATCCCATGAAATGGCTGAAAGCGGCCCTCTTCCTGCCTGATTTGCATACAACCTCACAAAACCGGCCGTGCGCATGCGTCACCTGGCCCTAAAGAGGCCTGGAAGCTTTTATGGACGTCGGGCCACCGGTGGCCCTTTAACTGTTATAAAGGTGTAAAATGCTCTATAATATCCTATGCAAAATGACATTTAAATGACTGAAAAAGGGTCTGCTCTGCTCATAACTTCACCAAATTAGCTGAGCATGTGCGCCATATTATTCTGAGGAAGCGTGCAAAGTTTGACGGAGATCGGGCCATCGGTGGAGGTGTCGCAGTTTAAAAGGTAAAACAAAAATCACCACATTTCCATGAAAAATGAGCCAAAAAGGCAAAAAAGCGACTTTCTCCTCTCCGAGGCACATGTTAAAAGGCTTGATAAAGTTTTTGGAAAGCAGCAGCACAAGCGTCAAGTGCGTGGACCCTAAGGTTTTTTTTTTATAGGTCTTTTTAGTCCCTTTTTATTAGGGGTTCAAGCACTTCAGTGCTGAAACCCTATTGTTATTGTTAATTTTCCCATCATGCAACATTCTCCACGTAAAACTGATCGGGCAGGACGAACCGTAAGTCGTAGAGACTTGAAACTTTGGGGGCTGGTAGTACTCTCACCGCCTACAGCCTCACCAAGGCACGCCCCGATTGGCCCATAGGTGGCGCTACAGCGGGCAAAAGTACGAAATGGCTCATAACTCCTCAACCGTCGGGCGTAGGCTCAAGTGTCTTACATCGTTGGAATCCTTGGCTCGAGCCGGACAAGATGCATGCCTCGGATTGGCTCGTCACCCTGGGTGCATTTTCGGGTATTTTGGGTTTTCCGTAAAACCTACTTTTGCGAACTAGTCCTAGGTTTTTGGGCCGGCCGGAACCAAACCAGTGCGGCAAGATTCTATGGAGTCCGAATGTCAATAATTATCAAAAAAAAAGTGGAAATTTGGGTTCACGGTCCCTAAGGGCCGCCGAAACGTTCCGAGTGGGAGGGGCCCCTTTTACTAAATTGCCTATAACTCGTCAACGGAACGAGATATTTGCACCAAACTCAACGCGCCTGTGTGAGAGCTCATTCTGTGGTCGCGTGAAAAAGGACAGGGCGACCGGCCACTTGGTGGCGCTCTAACTGTTAAACAGGTGCCAAAATGATGTATTTCTATGGCAAATCCCATGAAATGGCTGAAAGCGGCCCTCTTCCTGCCTGATTTGCATACAACCTCACAAAACCGGCCGTGCGCATGCGTCACCTGGCCCTAAAGAGGCCTGGAAGCTTTTATGGACGTCGGGCCACCGGTGGCCCTTTAACTGTTATAAAGGTGTAAAATGCTCTATAATATCCTATGCAAAATGACATTTAAATGACTGAAAAAGGGTCTGCTCTGCTCATAACTTCACCAAATTAGCTGAGCATGTGCGCCATATTATTCTGAGGAAGCGTGCAAAGTTTGACGGAGATCGGGCCATCGGTGGAGGTGTCGCAGTTTAAAAGGTAAAACAAAAATCACCACATTTCCATGAAAAATGAGCCAAAAAGGCAAAAAAGCGACTTTCTCCTCTCCGAGGCACATGTTAAAAGGCTTGATAAAGTTTTTGGAAAGCAGCAGCACAAGCGTCAAGTGCGTGGACCCTAAGGTTTTTTTTTTATAGGTCTTTTTAGTCCCTTTTTATTAGGGGTTCAAGCACTTCAGTGCTGAAACCCTATTGTTATTGTTAATTTTCCCATCATGCAACATTCTCCACGTAAAACTGATCGGGCAGGACGAACCGTAAGTCGTAGAGACTTGAAACTTTGGGGGCTGGTAGTACTCTCACCGCCTACAGCCTCACCAAGGCACGCCCCGATTGGCCCATAGGTGGCGCTACAGCGGGCAAAAGTACGAAATGGCTCATAACTCCTCAACCGTCGGGCGTAGGCTCAAGTGTCTTACATCGTTGGAATCCTTGGCTCGAGCCGGACAAGATGCATGCCTCGGATTGGCTCGTCACCCTGGGTGCATTTTCGGGTATTTTGGGTTTTCCGTAAAACCTACTTTTGCGAACTAGTCCTAGGTTTTTGGGCCGGCCGGAACCAAACCAGTGCGGCAAGATTCTATGGAGTCCGAATGTCAATAATTATCAAAAAAAAAGTGGAAATTTGGGTTCACGGTCCCTAAGGGCCGCCGAAACGTTCCGAGTGGGAGGGGCCCCTTTTACTAAATTGCCTATAACTCGTCAACGGAACGAGATATTTGCACCAAACTCAACGCGCCTGTGTGAGAGCTCATTCTGTGGTCGCGTGAAAAAGGACAGGGCGACCGGCCACTTGGTGGCGCTCTAACTGTTAAACAGGTGCCAAAATGATGTATTTCTATGGCAAATCCCATGAAATGGCTGAAAGCGGCCCTCTTCCTGCCTGATTTGCATACAACCTCACAAAACCGGCCGTGCGCATGCGTCACCTGGCCCTAAAGAGGCCTGGAAGCTTTTATGGACGTCGGGCCACCGGTGGCCCTTTAACTGTTATAAAGGTGTAAAATGCTCTATAATATCCTATGCAAAATGACATTTAAATGACTGAAAAAGGGTCTGCTCTGCTCATAACTTCACCAAATTAGCTGAGCATGTGCGCCATATTATTCTGAGGAAGCGTGCAAAGTTTGACGGAGATCGGGCCATCGGTGGAGGTGTCGCAGTTTAAAAGGTAAAACAAAAATCACCACATTTCCATGAAAAATGAGCCAAAAAGGCAAAAAAGCGACTTTCTCCTCTCCGAGGCACATGTTAAAAGGCTTGATAAAGTTTTTGGAAAGCAGCAGCACAAGCGTCAAGTGCGTGGACCCTAAGGTTTTTTTTTTATAGGTCTTTTTAGTCCCTTTTTATTAGGGGTTCAAGCACTTCAGTGCTGAAACCCTATTGTTATTGTTAATTTTCCCATCATGCAACATTCTCCACGTAAAACTGATCGGGCAGGACGAACCGTAAGTCGTAGAGACTTGAAACTTTGGGGGCTGGTAGTACTCTCACCGCCTACAGCCTCACCAAGGCACGCCCCGATTGGCCCATAGGTGGCGCTACAGCGGGCAAAAGTACGAAATGGCTCATAACTCCTCAACCGTCGGGCGTAGGCTCAAGTGTCTTACATCGTTGGAATCCTTGGCTCGAGCCGGACAAGATGCATGCCTCGGATTGGCTCGTCACCCTGGGTGCATTTTCGGGTATTTTGGGTTTTCCGTAAAACCTACTTTTGCGAACTAGTCCTAGGTTTTTGGGCCGGCCGGAACCAAACCAGTGCGGCAAGATTCTATGGAGTCCGAATGTCAATAATTATCAAAAAAAAAGTGGAAATTTGGGTTCACGGTCCCTAAGGGCCGCCGAAACGTTCCGAGTGGGAGGGGCCCCTTTTACTAAATTGCCTATAACTCGTCAACGGAACGAGATATTTGCACCAAACTCAACGCGCCTGTGTGAGAGCTCATTCTGTGGTCGCGTGAAAAAGGACAGGGCGACCGGCCACTTGGTGGCGCTCTAACTGTTAAACAGGTGCCAAAATGATGTATTTCTATGGCAAATCCCATGAAATGGCTGAAAGCGGCCCTCTTCCTGCCTGATTTGCATACAACCTCACAAAACCGGCCGTGCGCATGCGTCACCTGGCCCTAAAGAGGCCTGGAAGCTTTTATGGACGTCGGGCCACCGGTGGCCCTTTAACTGTTATAAAGGTGTAAAATGCTCTATAATATCCTATGCAAAATGACATTTAAATGACTGAAAAAGGGTCTGCTCTGCTCATAACTTCACCAAATTAGCTGAGCATGTGCGCCATATTATTCTGAGGAAGCGTGCAAAGTTTGACGGAGATCGGGCCATCGGTGGAGGTGTCGCAGTTTAAAAGGTAAAACAAAAATCACCACATTTCCATGAAAAATGAGCCAAAAAGGCAAAAAAGCGACTTTCTCCTCTCCGAGGCACATGTTAAAAGGCTTGATAAAGTTTTTGGAAAGCAGCAGCACAAGCGTCAAGTGCGTGGACCCTAAGGTTTTTTTTTTATAGGTCTTTTTAGTCCCTTTTTATTAGGGGTTCAAGCACTTCAGTGCTGAAACCCTATTGTTATTGTTAATTTTCCCATCATGCAACATTCTCCACGTAAAACTGATCGGGCAGGACGAACCGTAAGTCGTAGAGACTTGAAACTTTGGGGGCTGGTAGTACTCTCACCGCCTACAGCCTCACCAAGGCACGCCCCGATTGGCCCATAGGTGGCGCTACAGCGGGCAAAAGTACGAAATGGCTCATAACTCCTCAACCGTCGGGCGTAGGCTCAAGTGTCTTACATCGTTGGAATCCTTGGCTCGAGCCGGACAAGATGCATGCCTCGGATTGGCTCGCCCTTCAGGCTCCAATTTCGAGTAAATTGCGTTTTTGTGTAAAACCTACTTTTGCTAACTACTCCTAGGTTTTTGGCCTGATTGGAACCAAACCACTGCAGAAATATTCACTGGAGTCTGATTGTCAATAATCATAAAAAAAAAAATTCAATTTCAATTGTCGGTTGCTAAGGGGAACCAAAACGTTTGATGGCACCAGAGCCACTTTTACTAAAATGGTTATAACTTGTGAACGGAAAGAGATATTTTCGCTAAATTTGGGACACATGTTCATGAGCACAATCTGAGGTGGCATGAAAAAAATTGCGACGATTGGCCACTTGGTGGCGCTATAACATGGAAAAAAATCATGACAATGGTAATAACCACATCCAAACGTTAGTCTAATGAAAGATGGCATGCAGTGTCTTTGTCCAGGGTACCTTGATAGTCTATGAGAACATTGGTGTAGCTAAAAAAACTCAGTATACGTCATCAGCAAAATGCCCTGAAGGAGCCTGAGACTTTTCAAGCCAGCGTTTTTTCACAGGAGTGACCTCCTTATACTCCTGAATCCTTGCCGAGTCCAACAATACCAAACATGCCAGGTTTTGCCTTTTGGTTTTGTAACGTGTCATTTAGAGCTTAAAAAGAATTACTGTTATCTTCAAAGACCATTAGTCCGATCGAGACAAAAAAAAAAAAACACAGGCAATTTGAAAACATAAGTAAATAGCTAAACAATAATGCCCAAATGTCAAAATTATGATAGAAACTAAAAAAAAAAAAAAATCCAATCAATATCACCGATGCATAATTTTTATGCTCTCATAAATATAAGTGTCTCAACTTCAAAACAAAATGAGATATTTACAAAAAATTTGAGACATGTATATGGGCACACTTTTAGGACTAGTAATAAAACTACATTTAATCAAAAAAATTAAAAGTTAATTAACCTAACATTCATTCCAAATATCAAAATCAACAATTTACTATATATAGTGCTATTAAATGTTCCTTAAAATATTTTTTAAAACTCATTTTTCTTGTGTAGAGTGTCTCTTGTCAAAATGTGTAATATCAATGGTAAATCCTTCAATAGTTTCATTCTTCTTTACATTTTACAGTCCGATGTTTTGCAGTGGTTTTCGAAATAAAATAAAAATCCCTTTTATGCATGCCTGCTGTTAAAATCATGACTAGCACTACTATACAAAAATTGAGAGTAAAGGAAATTAGGAATTCTAGACACAGAAATATTTATTATAAAACAAAGCAGAGACAATCTTTCACCTGTACATTTTTTGTCTATATGCACTCGACCAAACAACTGGGCCATAATCTAAGCTAGAACCATTGTTTTAGAAATACATTTGTAACCCGGGTAACCCAGGCCACCAGTAAATGACTTGAGAGTTGGAAAAAGTTAAGAAATATAAAGAATTAAAGTGTTCTACAAAGAAACGCGATTCATCCAATCACTGATTGTGCTGCATTGACTGACAGCCCTAAGAACCAACAGTAGCGGCATGTTCATTAGGCCCGCCCACAGTTCGCGCCGGTGCCGTCGTCAGCATTCAACAGACGAAATCAGATGAGAACAGGTCAGACAGGCAGCAGCACACGGAGCATTTCTCCACAAACTTCTTTCACAAAATCATAATCGAACGGGAACTGTGATTGAGTGCACTTGGAAACTTTGGATACGTCAGGCTGGTGTGTTGTCATAGAGAGAAAAGTGGAGTGGAAATCTGTATTGAATTTGGTTTTGGTGAGTGATTTTTAAAAATATTAAATCTGAATATAAAAAGACATATGAAAGATATAGCTAGGTATGTCAATTTCAGAAATGATTTGATATGAGTAGGCCGCACTCACAGCACGAGCTGAGCTAGTTAGCTAACGCTAAAGCTACCACATGTAACGATGCTTATTGTATCATCATGAGTTGAGACAATGAGTGTTTTATGAGTGTTGATCTGTTCTATAAATGTCGATAAGTTAGATTAATGAGTCATTTGAGATGCGCATACTTAACGTTAATTATTGTACGTTTGTCTTGTCTTTTGCAAGGCTGTGTTTCCTTATTCTCAGTTTATTCCTATGTGAAAGTGATCCGCAAGTATCCTGTTTTGAAACTATCAACTGGTAAGATGTCTTCAATCAATCACTAAATCCCATGAATCAAAGTCCTTTGAGTCCGAAAAACAAAAGAAAATTGATTTATTTTTTCTTCTGAAATGGACAGACTTTGTTTTTTGTACTTGAACTGATCGGAGAAATTTGAACAACTCTTTAAACTGAATCCTTTGATTCACGATATTTGTTCAACTGAGTAGTTTTATTCATGAACTTTGTTCAACTGAATCTTTTCATCTTTCCAGCATTTCCAATTCATATTGTGGAATATACTGTTTACTATTGACAGTAAATGTGTTTATTGGAAGGAATTCTGAATCATTGTGTTTTGACTCGAATCCAATATCTAATTACATTTCTTTTTTTACATTTCATCATTCATTCATCCCAAAAGAAATGACTAGTCGTTAAGGCTGTAAGGTTAGTCAACCAGAGAAATCCTTAGTCAACCAAAGTCCTGTCCTGCACAACGATCAGTCAATAAAATAAAAATAAAAAAAGATGCGATGTTTTGCATTTTTATTGAACATTTATTAAACAATTGTCATAGAGCATTTATAAAACAACAACAAAAAATCAATACTACATAAAACTATAATAATAAAATTAGTTGAAAAGTGAATTTAGTAGTGATTTTTTTTAACTGCAAAGTGAGAAGTTCTGTCCTAGATCTATAGTGACCGTCACAATCGCGCACCTGAAAAATCATAACAAAAGCTCTAGTTTATACTGGTGTATATTCTTCTTTACTTTCAAAGCTTTGTGTTAACTTTTGTTCAGCCGATCTAGGCATTTTAAAACACACAAACCCAAATAGCCTAAAAAACAATCCTAATAATTATAGGCTGTACAGTAGGAAGGCATATAGGTTTATTTTCATTTTGTAACATTATTTAGGCTATTTTCAAACGCGTCAAGTGTACAAATAAAAACATAAAACACAATCTATTGAGTCAGTCTAATAAAGCCGTTAAAGCTACTTACAGATTTGCAGGCCTAGTCCACCTTTTTTATGTTGTGGACCAAAAACACTAACATTTCCACATTCTTGGGTAAAAGACAGCTCCTCGACTTAACAATAAATCCTGCTTTGGAAAATATGTGCTCTAGAGGAGTGGAGGTTGAAGGGATGCAGAGCAGGCGTCTTTTGCGCGCTCAAGTTCGTTATTTCAAATGTAGGCACGCGGCATGTGCGCTGATAATGGAAGCGACACGCTCATTTTTTCCAAGCGCGTTCGTGCCGCATCGAGATAAAAACATCTTAACTTTTCAGAATGCTGCAAGCGCACCGTAGGTCATGTAACAAGAACCTTAACAACAACAACAACAAGCTTAGAAACAACAGACGCCTCCGGAGCGCAACCGCCCTAGCGCTTTGGAAAAAGGAGAACGCGCCGCGCCTAGCGTTTTCTACGCCTATATGTGAATGGCGCAGCAGCATAGCTTGCACTCCACAGTCTTGTCTTTTTTTGTAAAATGCAGCCAGAGAAAAGATTTAGATTTCTTGGAGATTTTGTTGACTAAAGCCAAAACAAATAGCATTCTAACTGAATGAATACAGCAAAACTACCTATATTCCTTACTGAGCGCGAAGCAGCAGTGCAGCCAGCCGCAGGTGCGGTTCCCGAGTGTTCTACGTGCTGCGCTAAACTGGCGCAGAATAGCCTAAATTAAAACATTTAAATTTGGGGATAAATTTCTTTCTGCGCATGAGCACTTTCAGTTGTATTATGTGTGATGAGTTACGGTTTCAGCCGTTCCTTTGAAAATGGCTGAGGGTCGAAAGAGAAAAAATGTATACGAAGTGTATGATAAGAAGAGAAAGGCCGCAGAATATAGAAACAAGACCAGAGTGATTTTGGGTGAATATTTCACACCCTGGCGTGCGCTAAAAGCACAGGTTGGGCTTCCCACTGATGCCGTAGTCGCGAAAATTCTACTAGACGGGTAAAGTTTGTAGGGATGCTCCGATCAGGATTTTTGCAGCCGATACCGATTGCCGATTTATTGTCATGGTGATCGGCCGATACCGATCCCGATTAGTGCTGCCACTAACGACTAATTTTCTAACGACTAATCTTTCGACTAATTTTTCGATTAGTCGACTAATCTAAACGACTAATTAAAAAAAAAATCAAGTGTTTATTTCGTTGTGTCCATTTTATTTTGAACTCAACTGAAGGGCCAAAACATAAAATGTCACCTGTTCAAAAACATTATGTATTAACAATCTAAGCATTAAGTATCTGCATTTCCATTAGGCTATACCATATTGGTCAGAGTCCTAATCTAATCCTCTAATAACAAACATGTATGTATTACTTAAATTAGCTCTCAGGCACGCAGTTATGTAGCTCGCGTTTACACCTGCGTGCATGGCGGGCCCGTACCGCGGTTCGCGGGAATGTGAAAGCAACACGGACTCGGGAGCGCTTGTTCAGGAAGTTAAGTAACCTGCCCATGCGTTTTAGCTGATTATGATGCATTTAGTTAAATAAAACACATGTAAGGGATGATAGTGTTGATGATTTACCTTGGATACGCGAGAGTTGAGTCTGCAGTGTATTCGCGCATTGCGCGTGCAATCAGGGCAACACATTTGGAAATCCACTGTCTCCTCAAAAGAGTCCGTTTGAAAAACACAATATATTGACCCGCGTCCTGTTTTCTATCATGCGCCGTGCACGTTTGCTATGGCATAAGATGCACGCAAACTCAACAGGGTTCGATAGAATTGAGTGTGAAACCAGACCAACGCTGCGGGGGGCGCCGGGAACAATCGCGCTCGCGCTCGGACCGCAGCAAACGAGCCCACTGTGAAAGCTCCGTCACCTGCCGCCGCAATTTTTCATATCAAAGCAGTGAAGGCGGGCGGGAACGTGAAGGAAAATTATAGCAGATAAACCAGCAGGGCGCGCATGGCGCACAGACTGGTGTGTGGAGGTGAATTAAAGTGAGCCGTTTGTGACGGGAGACCAAAAATAAATAGCGGTCAATAGTAAAACGACACGTCGACTAAAAAAATTGCCGTCGACTAATTTGCATGGTCGATTACGTCGACTAAGTCGACTAATCGCGGCAGCACTAATCCCGATACTGATGCTTAATATAAGACAAAGATAAATACAAACAAAATGGAGCACTCTGATGCAGCCCACAAGGTTTAATTAAACATTGTCCAATAGTAAACTTTGGAGGACAAAATAAACATTTAAATACCTAAAATAGAGAGTCTGATGTAACTTTAACCTGGTCTAATACAAGTCTAAGCAGGACAAAATTAATTTAATTAGATTAATTATTAATTTAATTAGAACAAATTGGAGTAGTTTGATGCTACTCATTAGAAGGGATGGGCATTTCAAGCAAAAATAATATTCGAAGATCTGGGTATTATTCGCTTATTCGAAAATCGCACCCCTCCCCCATATGCACGCACACATGCATAGGCCACACACATGAGAAAAGCGGAGTGGTGTGACGTTTAAATATAACTTAAAAACATAAATATACGTTTCATATTTATGTTTTATAGTAGGCTAATATAGTGTTCTTTTTAAAAAAAAAGTCATATGTTGATTATATTAAAAGGGAACCGCATGAGATGAGTAAGATAGGATCATAAGATGCCCAATATATCGGAAAACATTTGGAATGGGTCAGGCATGATTTTGACCACTTAATTAAGTTTTGTTTTGTAGAAAGCCATTCTTTAAAGTGAATTTCGTTTTGTAAAAATTGTATCTTAATTTCAAACTATGTTTCATCATCCATTTGCCTGAATTTAATAAATAATAAGCGAAATATAGCAGACAATATAATCAGGACACGGACACGCCGGCGCGTGAACTGGAGCGCGTCTCATAAGTGAACCGAACCTCAACTTGCCTCACATACCTGAGAATGTATAGTTCAGGCTTGAAATGTCTACTTAAAAAAAACAACAACTATTTAAATAATAATAAATGGGCTACTCTCTGCTTAGGCTAATCCGTATGAAGTGTGCATTTCTCTCTATAAGCGCGTTCACTATGCGAAGATGGCGTCAACATCGCCAACTGTATCGTTGCAGTTTATTAATAAACAATTAAAATGTATCATGCTGCATAAACATTACTTTTGCCGGTTCTTTGTGGCAAGCTTTATGCATGCGCTTGATATGCGAAATATAGGCAATATAGCCTATTATGATGACGCTCATTATGGTTTAATATTTTCTCACATATATATATTTAATTAAATTAATATAGATATGCGATTAGACTATTCGCTTAAATGAACTACTACTAGTCGACTAGAAAAAAACTTTAGTCGTGCACGGGCAGCCCAACTTATTTAACATATTTTCTAACCAGCATGTCACTGCGGGCGTTCTGAGCGAGTGGCGCTGTGGACTGAGCGAGCGAAGCATACTCTTCAAAAAGGCGCTCTCTCTGGAGGACAATGATCCTCCATGTGAGATTCCTTTGAAACATACACGGCAAATAGCAAATTTTTTTCATTGTTTCTCGACACATCATAGCAGCCTAATTCCACACCGGCGATGACATGACTGCCAAAACATTTAAGTCCCCACGCATCATATAGGCTACCTCCTCACATTTTGACGTCATCAAATTGTGATCGGTTTGTGAGATCGGCCAAGTTGAGTGAGTACCGATCGAGTCATAAAATGTGATGATCGCCCGATACCGATCTCCGGCCGATCGATCGGAGCATCCCTAAAAAATCCATTTAAAATCACTGCTAGTAAAAGTTAAGATATGATTAGCGATGCTAGCCCTGGCACAAGTCATGCACGGCGTAGACACGGTAAACATCTCAATTTGTCTAAAGTAGCCTTATGACCAAATGCTAAATGATATTACGCTGAAATATTCTAAAACCTTGTGTGTTCATTTTCGATAATTCCAATGTATTCACCATAGTATTTATTACACAAATGCAACAAGCTACTTCTCCATTGCATATCATGTCTCGAGTCCTCGGTCACTCAATCGATCAGTATAATAAGTAAATAAAACACAGAAGGGCATTTGACATTTTGTCTTGCATGAATGCTTTTGAGTTAGTTTATAATTTGCTACATAATTGTGCCACCAAACGTGACTACCCAAATATGGATGCCCTTCCAAACAATCTACTTTGCATATCTGTGCGCCCTCTCGGGAGCAAATAGTGTTGCGCATGTGCATTTTAAAAAAAAATTGGAGAGGGCGGGTCTTCTCTAAAATTCGGAAAGATCCTCCGCTATACCTTTAACATTGTGTCGAATAACATGGATTCATTGATTGTAATGACATTAGGGATGCACGATGATATCGGGACAACATCGGTATCGGCCGATAAAAGCTTAAAATGACCATCATCGGCATCAGCCGATATGAATATTTCTGCCGATGAGCCTTGCCGATAGGGTGGCGTGTTTCCTATGCGCACGTGACGCGAACGAAGCATGAGCGCCAGCAACTTAAACTTCCAACTAGGGATGTGCGTCTCACAGTTTTTGATCGTGGATGATTAAAATGTCTCCACGATCTGCTTTTGAAAAAAAAACATAGTATCGTGCATTCAATCAGTTCAATTCTGGCGCCTTCATCTCAACATACTGTACAACGCGACGTACATTCACATCACATCACATGTAAACGCAGAGGTAGAGTTACACTCACGGGACACGGGACACCGCAATTCACAAAAGTTCATTATTTGCATGTGCGTCAAAGTCTTGCTAGATAAACATGTCATTCACGTGCTGATGCGCTGTTCTAACATCCGCTTTTCTGAGCACGTTACACCCGACGCTCACATGAACTAAAAGCCAGTCACAGAGTCTGCATACTGGACTAATCTTTCGAGTCTTATTGCGCTAATACTGTCAAATACACACACGGTTTACATAAACAAAGTTGGTTATGTCTAAAGTGAAAGCAAACAGAGAAAATCTGCTTGTCAAATGCGTGTATATTAGACGCGTCGCGTGCAGTTCTTAAAGAGACAGTATAATATGCTGCCGCTTGTCCTTAAAGAGATACTGCACCCAGAAATAAAAATTCTGTCATTATTTACTCACTCTAATGTTGTTCCAAACCTGTATTCATTTCTTTCTTGTGCTTAAATATACAATGGAAGTCACTGAAGTACAGCAACTGTTTGGTTAGCCACATTCTTCCAAATAACTTTTATAATTTCAACAGAAGAAAGAAACTTGAGAGAGTAAATGATGACAATTTAAATTTTCGGGAGAACTATAGGGGCTCGACAGCCTTAGTCAACGGGTTGGCGCGTATGGTTGGGTCGCGGAGAGATTGTGATATTGTGGTTAGGTCTCAGCAGCAGGAGGGATGTAGAGGTCAGTAAGCTGGGCTGAGTTGAGTGGGGGACGGAGGGGGGTGACTCTGGGACGCCAGAGTCACTGTCGAGCCCTCTTGAGGTGTCGTGGGCTAGTCGACGAAACACTGAGGACGGAAGGTGCCCACTTGAAGACCCTAGAGATGTCCCCTACTCGGTTCAATCCAGACGGTTGTCGTGCTGGTCCTGTAGTGGCAGCCGTCGCGTGCACTAACGCGCCAAGTACACTGCTGCCGTTAACTCCGGACAGAAGGGGAGTCACACTACCTTATGGAAAGAAGCGTAAATGGATGGAGAAGCATAGTTTACTGTAAAGCTACGTCTTAGTTTTGCTTATCTTGGCGAAAGCCGAGTACAAATCAGCATGAAGTTTTAACATCTACTCTCGTGTAATGGAAATCATCTTGTTAATGTTAATAAAACAACAAAACACAAAGAGGAAATCACTCACTGCTCTTGACTGAGAACTTTAATAGAAGCTTTAATAAGCTTTTTTTGCACTTAAAAAAAAACACACAAATATATCGGTATCGGCATCGGGCAAAATTAGTCTGAAAATATCGGCATATCGAATATCGGCCAAAATCCTATATCGTGCATCCCTAAATTACATGGATTGTGTCTAATGACATTGTGTCTTACATGGATTCATGGTTTTCTAAACAAACCTTATCAAAACATGGAGCAAATCCGACCTTTCGCGAGTTGGGGCGCGCAATGTTCCATGACGCATAATAACATTCCATTTGTAGGGTATTGACTGTACCCCTTATTTACACTCTTAGTGCGTTAGAGCTGTGATGCTCGGCTACCGGAGCTGATTGCGCCCAATCTAATGAATGCTTGTGTTTACACCAGCCACGACGCAGCATTTCAGAAGCGTCTCTCCACGCCACTTCCCTAAAGATAGGCGCCTAGTTTATATTCGACGGACACCATGTCCAAGCCACACCACACCGTATACAAAATAAGAGTAAAAGTCAATTTCAAATATTTTGCGAACTAGTCCCTGGTTTTTTGCCCAAACGGGACTAGACCAGTCTAGGACAATTCTCTGGACTCTCTAGGTCAATAATTATCGAAAAAGTTGAACTTTTGCATTTTTCATATTGTTATAACAGGATGATTTAGAAAAGGGGCATGGCAATAAAACTCAAAAAGCCTATATCTCTTCAATGAATGCTCAGATGTTATTAAAAACAAGTCTGAACATGTGGGCCATGACTCTAAATAATCATGAAAATTTTTCGGACAGATTGGACAAAATATGCCTGTATAACAGTTAAAAAGGTGAACATTATATGAACATAATGGCCTATTAAGCCAATAAGTGGTATTTTACTGCCCCCTGCTGTTTAAAAAAAGTCATTTTGTCACACTACTCAACTATAATTAATATTTAGACTTTATAAATTCACTATTTTAACATTTACAAAAAAATTTGGTCAAAAATCATCTATTGAAGTGACAATTGAGTCAAATTGGCTCCTGAAGTTCCAAATGTTTCTATCTACAACAGAATGAGTGTGTGTAGATTAAATGATATGAAAAACATGGCATATTGTATAAGTAGGCTGTAATAGCACTGTTGTCCACTAGATGGAGCAGCAGCATTACACATTTCTAATCTTTTTATCAGCTTTCAGCATTGGCTAGAAACATGGTAAATCATAGTAAAAAAGGTCAATCATGCTAGAATCCTGGTAAATTATTCTAGAATGTACTATATCATGGTAAATCATCCTATAACATGGTATATCAAGGTAAACTATGGAAAATCATACTGGAACATGGTAAATCATACTGGAACATGGTAAATCATGAAAAATCACACTGAAATGTAGTATATCATGGTAAATCATGCTTACTACATAAAACTTAATGTCTTTTGATGCTTTTGTGCTTAACGGCCTTAAAAGGCCTTAACTGCTTGAACCCCGATAAATGCTGCTTGCAGCTTTAATTATTATTATTATTATTATTCTTCTGCCGTAAAACGCATCGTGCAGACCAAACCGTAAGAGCTAGAGACTTGAAACTTTGTCAGATGGTAGTACAAAAATCGAGGAGAGCTTATCAAATTATGAGCCCGATTGGCCCATAGGTGGCGCTATAGCAACCAATTGCGCAAAACTGCTCATAACTCCTAGACCGTAAGTCGTAGACTCAAGTGTCTTATATCATTGGAAAGCTGGACTCCTGACTTAAAAAACGTATATCTCCGATTTCATTTCCGTCATGATAGATTTTCCGCCATTTTGAATTTTGTCAAAA
The DNA here is from genome assembly GCA_029959095.1 of Rhinichthys osculus. Taxonomy (NCBI): domain Eukaryota; kingdom Metazoa; phylum Chordata; class Actinopteri; order Cypriniformes; family Leuciscidae; genus Rhinichthys; species Rhinichthys osculus. The sequence continues at coordinate 59,434,940 of JARWKJ010000003.1, read as the reverse complement.
AACGACTTTTGCAAACTAGTCCCTGGTTTTTCGCCCGATCGGAACCAAACCAGTGCACAAATGTTATGTGGAGTCTGAATATAAATTATAATCGAAAAAAAGTTGAAATTTCAATTTTCGGTCGCTAGGGGGCGCAAAAAGAACGTTGTGGGAGGAGCCTATTTTACTAAAATGGCTATAACTCCAGAAGTAAATTAGGTAGGTTCACCAAACTTGGTACAGGTGTGCATACCTTCAATCTGAGGTCACAGTAAAAAAATCGCGACGATCGAACACTAGGTGGCGCTATAACATGACAAAAACATATAAAGGACTGACCGTTAGTCCGATTGACTTGAAAATTGGTATGCAGTGTCTTGGTCCAAGGCCCCATGTATGTCTATGAGGACATTGGCGTATCTCAAAAAACATGGCCGCCATCGACCAATGAATTTGAGACGAGGTTAAGAGAAGCCAATCGGAACGAAACTCGATGGGCATGTTTGACTCATGGCCTAAGAGGTCTGTAAGAGTTTTGAAAGAAATCGGCCACTAGTTGGCGCTAACGAGTTTTACGGCTCTGTAATCACGTGGTGTTGCACACATCCCCCCAAAATGCATATCATTTGATAGATCTCCTCATGGTGAACAACTTTGCCTCTAGAACCATTGCTGTCAATCAAATCGTTCATTAAATATTCACGAATATGTTAAAAACCTACTTTTGCGAACTAGTCCCTGGTTTTTCGCCCGATCAAAACCAGACCAGTCTAGGACAATTCTCTGGACTCTCTAGATCAATAATTATCAAAAAAAAGTTTAACTTTGCCCTTTGGTTCACTGTAACAGGGTCATTTAGAAAAGGGGCGTGTCAAAATACACTCAAAAGCCTATAAATCATAAATGAAAACTCAGAACTTGACAAAAATTGATGAGTATATGTGTCATACCATGGTGAGGAAGCATGCAAAGTTTCATGGAGATCGGACCATAGGTGGCGCTATAACTGTTAAAAAGCTTTAAAACCATACATTTCCTATGGTAAATTGCCTGTATTGGCTGTAAATTGTCTTTTCCATCTATGATCGTATACTTTTCATATCATAATGTTTAAAACCAGTGCAGTACAATTCTCTGGACTCTCTAGATCAATAATGATCAGAAAAGGTATAACTTCTTAATTTGGATGGCTATAATAGGGTCACTTCAATATGTAGTCTTGACCAAATGTCCCCAAAAACCTATATCTCTTCAATGAATGCTCAGATCTTCTTAAAAAAAAGGTCAGGACATATCACTCTAAACAAGCTTGACAAATTTTAGACAGATCGGACAAAATTTGCCTCTATAACAGTTAAAAAGTTGAAAATGATATGAATATAGTGGCATTTTAAGCCAATAAGTGGTGTTTTACTGCCCCCTGCTGTTTAAAATAGTAATTTTGTCATAATGCTGACTATCATTGTTCTATAATTCATTTTTAGAATTAACATAATCACTATTTTAACATTTACAATCACATTTAGTCAAAATTCATTGTCACATTGACAAATGTGAACCCTGAATGAGACAGTTTAATCTACAATAGAATGTGTGTGTGTGTAGTCCCATGTTTCTGAATAAATTCTGAATAATCTGATTAATAGCTTGCAAAGACATTAAATGCTTATAGATCATTAAAATATATTTTCATAATGACTTTGTGTGTGTGTGTGTGTGTGTGTGTGTGTGAAAAGCACCTGTGAAAACACTTTATTAATAAGTAGAATGGCCAGCAGAGGGCAGTAGAAGACCACTTATTGGCTCACTCTCATTTTGACACACTTGCTTTTCAACAGTAAATCAAAGCACTAAAGCAAACCAGTTTTTCCATGTTAACTATTATAACACAATCATTGTTTGTCAGAGTTTATCACTTCATTTTTATTGGCACTTCACATCAATGCAGCAATGTGGTAAATCATGGTAAATCACGATATAAACATGGTAAATCATAGTAAAAAATACTATTACATGGTGTATCATGGCAAATCATGCTAGCAATGTGATGAATCATGGTAAATCATGCTACAATCCTGGTAAATCATTCTAGAATGTGGTATATCATGGTAAATCATCCTATAACATGGTAAATCATGGTAAACTATGTTAAATCATGCTAGATTCATGGTAAATCATACTGGAACATGGTAGATCATGAAAAATCACACTAAATTTGGTATATTATGGTAAATCATGCTAAAACATGGTCTATTCCATCTATGATCTCAGTGGTTAAATGCTTGCTACATAAAACTTAATGTCTTTTGATGCTTTTGTGCTTAACGGCCTTAAAGGCCTTAACTGCTTGAACACCGCTAAATGCTGCTTGCAGCTTTAATTATTATTATTATTATTATTATTCTCCCCTAAAACGCATCGTGCAGCCCAAACCGTAAATGCTGGAGCTCTGAAACTTTGTCAGATGGTAGTACAAAAATCGAGGAGAGGTTATCAAATTATGAGCCCGATTGGCCCATAGGTGGCGCTATAACAATCAATTGCGCGAAATGGCTCATAACTCCTAGACCGTATGTCGTAGACTCAAGTGTCTTATATCATTGGAAAGCTGAATGGATACTGAAAAAAATGTATATTTCCGATTTCATTTCCGGTATGGAAATTTTTCCGCCATTTTGAATTTTGTCAAAAAACGACTTTTGCGAACTAGTCCCTGGTTTTTTGCCCGATCGGAACCAAACCAGTGCAGAAATGTTCTCTGGAGTCTGAATATTAATAATTATCAAAAAAAAGTTGACATTTCGATTTCCGGTTGCTAGGGGGCGCAAAATGATCGTTGTGGGAGGAGCCTATTTTACTAAAATGGCTATAACTCGAGAAGTAAATGAGATATCTTCACCAAACTTGACACACATGTGTATGAGGACAGTCTGGGGTTACAGTAAAAAAACCGCGTCGATCTAACACTAGGTGGCGCTATAACATTAAAAAAACATAAAAGGGGGTGTGGCCACCTGACCGTTAGTCCGATTGACTTGAAATTTGGTATGCAGTGTCTTGGACCAAGGCCCCATGTACGTGTATGAGGACATTGCCATATCTCAAAAAACATGGCCGCCATCGGCCAATGAAGTTTGAGCACCTATGAGATGAGGTTAACGAAGGCTGATCGGAACGAAACTCGATGGGCATGTTCGACTCATGGCCCAAGAGGTCTGTAAGAGTTTTGAAAAAAATCGGCCACTAGTTGGCGCTAACGAGTTCTACGCCTCTGTAATCACGTGGTGTTGCACACATCCCCAAAATATGCATATCAATTGATAGATCTCCTCATGTTGAACAACTTTGCCTCTAGAACCATTGCTGTCAATCAAATCGTTCATTAAATATTCACGAAAATGTTAAAAACCTACTTTTGCGAACTAGTCCTAGGTTTTTCGCCCGATCGGAACCAGACCAGTCTAGGACAATTCTCTGGACTCTCTAGATTAATAATTATCAAAAAAAAGTTGAACTTTGCCCTTTGGTTCACTATAACAGGGTCATTTAGAAAATGGGCGTGGCAAAATACACTCAAAAGCCTATAAATCATAAATAAAAACTCAGAACTTTACAAATATTGGTGAGCATATGTGACATAACATCATTAACAAGCATGCAAAGTTTCATGGAGATCGGACAATAGCTGGCGCTATAACTGTTAAAAATCTTAAAAACAATGTATTCCCTATGGTAAATTGCCAGTATTGACTGTAAATGGTTTGTTCCATCTAAGATCATATAAATTTCATATAATAACGTTCAAAACTAGTGCAGTACAATTCTCTGGACTCTCTAAAGCAACAATTATCAGAAAAGGTTGAACTTCTGCATTTTGATGGCTATAAAAGGGTCACTTCAATGTGTAGCCTTGACTGAGCGTCCCCGAAAGCCTATATCTCTTCAATGAATGCTCAGATGTTATTAAAAACAAGTCTGAACATGTGGGCCATGACTCTAAATAATCATGAAAATTTTCGGACAGATTGGACAAAATATGCCTGTATAACAGTTAAAAAGGTGAACATTATATGAACATAATGGCCTATTAAGCCAATAAGTGGTATTTTACTGCCCCCTGCTGTTTAAAAAAAGTCATTTTGTCACACTACTCAACTATAATTAATATTTAGACTTTATAAATTCACTATTTTAACATTTACAAAAAAATTTGGTCAAAAATCATCTATTGAAGTGACAATTGAGTCAAATTGGCTCCTGAAGTTCCAAATGTCTCTATCTACAACAGAATGAGTGTGTGTAGATTAAATGATATGAAAAACATGGCATATTGTATAAGTAGGCTGTAATAGCACTGTTGTCCACTAGATGGAGCAGCAGCATTACACATTTCTAATCTTTTTATCAGCTTTCAGCATTGGCTAGAAACATGGTAAATCATAGTAAAAAAGGTCAATCATGCTAGAATCCTGGTAAATTATTCTAGAATGTGCTATATCATGGTAAATCATCCTATAACATGGTATATCAAGGTAAACTATGGAAAATCATACTGGAACATGGTAAATCATACTGGAACATGGTAAATCATGAAAAATCACACTGAAATGTAGTATATCATGGTAAATCATGCTTACTACATAAAACTTAATGTCTTTTGATGCTTTTGTGCTTAACGGCCTTAAAAGGCCTTAACTGCTTGAACCCCGATAAATGCTGCTTGCAGCTTTAATTAGGTGTTCAAGCACGAAGTGCTGAAAACCTATTGTATTTGTACTGATTTTTATTATTATTATTATTATTATTATTATTATTATTATTATTCTCCTGTAAAACGCATCGTGCAGCCCAAACCGTAAGTGCTGGAGAGTTGAAACTTTGTCAGATGGTAGTACAAAAATCGAGGAGAGGTTATCAAATTATGAGCCCGATTGGCCCATAGGTGGCGCTATAGCGATCAATTGCGCGAAACTGCTCATAACTCCTAAACCGTAAGTCGCAGACTCAAGTGTCTTATATCATTGGAAAGCTGGAGGCCTGACGTAAAAAACGTATATCTCCGATTTCATTTCCGGTATGCAAATTTTTCCGCCATTTTGCATTTTGTCAAAAACCTAATTTTGCGAACTAGTCCCTGGTTTTTCGCCCGATCAAAACCAAACAAATGCATACATGTTCTCTGGAGTCTGATTATCAATCGTTATCGAAAAAAAGTTGAATTTTCGATTTCCGGTCGCTAGGGGGAGTAAAATGATCGTTGTGGGAGGAGCCTATTTTACTAAAATGGCTATAACTCGAAAAGTAAATGAGATATCTTCACCAAACTCAAGAGACATGTGTATGAGGACAGTTTGAGGTCACAGTAAAAAGATCGCGACGATCAAACTCTAGGTGGCGCTATAACATTCAAAAAAACATAAAAAGGGCTATGACCACCTGACCGTTAGTCCGATTGACTTGAAAATTGGTATGCAGTGTCTTGGTCCAAGGCCCCATGTATGTGTATGAGGAAATTGGCGTAACTCAAAAAACATGGCCGCCATTGGCCAATGAATTTGAGCACCTATTAGACGAGGTTAACGAAGGCCGATCGGAACGAAACTCGATGGGCATGTTCAACTCATGGCCCAAGAGGTCTGTAAGAGTTTTGAAAGAAATCGGCCACTAGTTGGCGCTAACGAGTTTTACGGCTCTGTAATCACGTGGTGTTGCACACATCCCCACAATATGCATATCATTTGATAGATCTCCTCATGCTAAACAACTTTGCCTCTAGAACCATTGCTGTCAATTAAATCGTTCATTAAATATTCACGAATATGTTAAAAACCTACTTTTGCGAACTAGTCCCTGGTTTTTCGCCCGATCGGAACCAGACCAGTCTAGGTCAATTCTCTGGACTCTCTAGATAAAAAATTATCGAAAAAAAGTTGAACTTTTGCATTTTTCGTATGGCTATAATAGGGTAATTTAGAAAAGGGGCGTGTCCAAATACACTCAAAAGCCTATAAATCATAAATAAAAACTCAGAACTTGACAAAAATTGATGAGCATATGTGTCATACCATGGTGAAGAAGCATGCAAAGTTTCATGGAGATCGGACAATAGGTGGCGCTATAACTGTTGAAAAGCTTTAAAACCATGCATTTCCTATGGTAAATTGCCTGTATTGGCTGTAAATGGCCTTTTCCATCTATGATAGTAAAATTTTCATATCTTAATGTTTAAAACCAGTGCAGTACAATTATCTGGACTCTCTAGATCAATAATTATCATAAAAGGTATAATTTCTTCATTTGGATAGCTATAATAGGGTCACTTCAATATGTAGCCTTGACCAAGTGTCCCCAAACGCCTATATCTCTTCAATGAATGCTCAGATCTTCTTCAAATCAAGTCAGAACATGTGACACATGACTCTAAACAAGCGTGAAAAATTTCAGACAGATCGGACAAAATATGCCTCTATAACAATTAAAAAGGTGAAAATGATATTAAGAATGGCATGTTAAGCCAATAAGTGGTATTCTACTGCCCCCTGCTGTTTAAAATAGTCATTTTGTCATGCTACTAACTAATATTATTCTATAATTCTTATTTAGACTTTATAAAATCACTATTTTAACATTGACACTCACATTTAGTCAAAATTCATTGTCACATTGACAAATGTGAACCCTGAATGAGACAGTTTAATCTACAATAGAATGTGTGTGTGTGTAGTCCCATGTTTCTGAATAAATTCTGAATAATCTGATTACTAGCTTGCAAAGACATGAAATGCTTATAGACCATTAAAATTTCTTTTCATAATGACTTTGTGTGTGTGTGTGTGTGTGTGTGTGTGTGTGTGTGTGTGTGTGTGAGCAAATGTCTACATATGATTGCAAAAGCACCTGTAAAAACACTTTATTAATAAGTAGAATGGCCAGCAGAGGGCAGTAGAAGACCACTTATTGGCTCACTCTCATTTTGACACACTTGATTTTCAACAGTAAATCAAAGCACTAAAGCAAACCAGTTTTTCCATGTTAACTATTATAACACAATCATTTTTTGTCAGAGTTTATCACTTCATTTTTATTGGCCCTTCACATCAATGCAGCAATGTGGTAAATCATGGTAAATCACGATAGAAACATGGTAAATCATAGTAAAAAATACTATTACATGGTGTATCATGGCAAATCATGCTAGCAATGTGATGAATCATGGTAAATCATGCTACAATCCTGGTAAATCATTCTAGAATGTGGTATATCATGGTAAATCATCCTATAACATGGTAAATCATGGTAAACTGTGGTAAATCATGCTAGATTCATGGTAAATCATACTGGAACATGGTAGATCATGAAAAATCACACTAAATTTGGTATATCATGGTAAATCATGCTAAAACATGGTCTATTCCATCTATGATGTCAATGGTTAAATGCTTGCTAAATACAAATTAATGTCTTTTGATGCTTTTGTGCTTAACGGCCTTAAAGGCCTTAACTGCTTGAACACCGCTAAATGCTGCTTGCAGCTTTAATTATTATTATTATTATTATTATTCTCCCCTAAAACGCATCGTGCAGCCCAAACCGTAAATGCTGGAGCTCTGAAACTTTGTCAGATGGTAGTACAAAAATCGAGGAGAGGTTATCAAATTATGAGCCCGATTGGCCCATAGGTGGCGCTATAACAATCAATTGCGCGAAATGGCTCATAACTCCTAGACCGTATGTCGTAGACTCAAGTGTCTTATATCATTGGAAAGCTGAATGGATACTGGAAAAAATGTATATTTCCGATTTCATTTCCGGTATGCAAATTTTTCCGCCATTTTGAATTTTGTCGAAAAACGACTTTTGCGAACTAGTCCCTGGTTTTTCGCCCGATCGGAACCAAACCAGTGCAGAAATGTTCTCTGGAGTCTGAATATCAATAATTATCAAAAAAAAGTTGACATTTCGATTTCCGGTTGCTAGGGGGCGCAAAATGATCGTTGTGGGAGGAGCCTATTTTACTAAAATGGCTATAACTCGAGAAGTAAATGAGATATCTTCACCAAACTTGACACACATGTGTATGAGGACAGTCTGGGGTTACAGTAAAAAAACCGCGTCGATCTAACACTAGGTGGCGCTATAACATTAAAAAAACATAAAAGGGGGTGTGGCCACCTGACCGTTAGTCCGATTGACTTGAAATTTGGTATGCAGTGTCTTGGACCAAGGCCCCATGTACGTGTATGAGGACATTGGCGTATCTCAAAAAACATGGCCGCCATCCGCCAATGAAGTTTGAGCACCTATGAGACGAGGTTAACGAAGGCTGATCGGAACGAAACTCGATGGGCATGTTCGACTCATGGCCCAAGAGGTCTGTAAGAGTTTTGAAAAAAATCGGCCACTAGTTGGCGCTAACGAGTTCTACGGCTCTGTAATCACGTGGTGTTGCACACATCCCCAAAATATGCATATCAATTGATAGATCTCCTCATGTTGAACAACTTTGCCTCTAGAACCATTGCTGTCAATCAAATCGTTCATTAAATATTCACGAAAATCTAAAAAACCTACTTTTGCGAACTTGTCCTAGGTTTTTCGCCCGATCGGAACCAGACCAGTCTAGGACAATTCTCTGGACTCTCTAGATTAATAATTATCAAAAAAAAGTTGAACTTTGCCCTTTGGTTCACTATAACAGGGTCATTTAGAAAATGGGCGTGGCAAAATACACTCAAAAGCCTATAAATCATAAATAAAAACTCAGAACTTTACAAAAATTGGTGAGCATATGTGACATAACATCATTAACAAGCATGCAAAGTTTCATGGAGATCGGACAATAGCTGGCGCTATAACTGTTAAAAATCTTAAAAACCATGTATTCCCTATGGTAAATTGCCAGTATTGACTGTAAATGGTTTGTTCCATCTAAGATCATATAAATTTAATATAATAACGTTCAAAACTAGTGCAGAACAATTCTCTGGACTCTCTAGAGCAATAATTATCAGAAAAGGTTGAACTTCTGCATTTTGATGGCTATAATAGGGTCACTTCAATGTGTATCCTTGACTGAGCGTCCCCGAAAGCCTATTTCTCTTCAATGAATGCTCAGATGTTATTAAAAACAAGTCTGAACATGTGGGCCATGACTCTAAATAATCATGAAAATTTTTCGGACAGATTGGACAAAATATGCCTGTATAACAGTTAAAAAGGTGAACATTATATGAGCATTATGGCCTATTAAGCCAATAAGTGGTATTTTACTGCCCCCTGCTGTTTAAAAAAAGTCATTTTGTCAGACTACTCAACTATAATTAATATTTAGACTTTATAAATTCACTATTTTAACATTTACAAAAACATTTAGTCAAAAATCGTCTATTGAAGTGACAATTGAGTCACATTGGCTCCTGAAGTTCCAAATGTCTCTATCTACATCAGAATGAGCGTGTGTAGATTAAATGATATGAAAAACATGGCCTATTGTATAAGTAGGCTGTAATAGCACTGTTGTCCACTAGATGGAGCAGCAGCATTACACATTTCTAATCTTTTTATCAGCTTTCAGCATTGGCTAGAAACATGGTAAATCATAGTAAAAAAGGTAAATCATGCTAGAATCCTGGTAAATTATTCTAGAATGTGCTATATCATGGTAAATCATCCTATAACATGGTATATCAAGGTAAACTATGGAAAATCATACTGGAACATGGTAAATCATACTGGAAAATGGTAAATCATGAAAAATCACACTGAAATGTAGTATATCATGGTAAATCATGCTTACTACATAAAACTTAATGTCTTTTGATGCTTTTGTGCTTAACGGCCTTAAAAGGCCTTAACTGCTTGAACCCCGATAAATGCTGCTTGCAGCTTTAATTCTTTCTGTATTCATATAATTTCCTCCAAGAGTGTTCATTAGAACTTTTTCAGCATTGAGGCATATTGTAGTTTTTCCTTGTATGTTCCCATTATCTCAGTATCTTGGATTAAATATTTAACTCACAATTTTTTTAAGGATTAAATCATATTATTTGTTTTCTTTTATCACAACTAAATGAGCACACAATGAATTCTACTTTGGTTTCGGGAGGATTTTTGTCATGAACATGAAATGGGGAATTTAATAAGAAATATCACAGGTGTTTCTCAATTTTTTTATTTTCCTAATCAAACCGTTACAAACACGTTTTCTTGGCAGTATTGTTTTTAAATTGACTTCATCTTGTTTTTCACATAAGAAAGGGTTGATTTCTCCGGCGCTAATGTGTCATGTTCAGTATATGTCTGTGAGAGAGAGAAAGAGATGGCTTATTATAAATGTAATTACATCATCCTCTGTGCATTTAGAACTGCATTCTTCGTTCACTAAATTTAACATCAGTGTTCTGAAGTGTTTCCATTTAAGCGTTGTGTCATGTACCATATGCACCTGGGCGTCCATCTGTGTTTGTGTAAAATCCAATGAAGCGAAGGCTATAATGCTGCTGGACTGCTCTCCTGTGTCACTCCTGCTGTTTCAGTGTCATCTTTCATTAGAGCTGTCCTACACATGATCAAGGTATTAGCAGGATCGGTTTAAAACACCGGCAGCCAAAGAATCCAATGACACATGTCTCACTGCCCTACTGAGATAGACAGGTTACCCTTTCTCAAAGCTGGGTGAGCTTTTAAGTCCTGGTTTGATTATGTGAGACGGTTAGTGTGGCCTTCGTGTTGTGTAACATGGTTGAACTGTATAAGGAAGGTTATAGGTTTTTATTAGATGACAGATAGATAGATAGATAGAAAGACAGACAGACAGACAGACAGACAGACAGACAGATAGATAGATAGATAGATAGATAGATAGATAGATAGATAGATAGATAGACAAATATACATACTGATAGATAGGTACACTGTAAAAAGATTATATTATCAATAAGTTGACAACATGTTTTTACATTAAGTTAAGCATCAACTTAATCAAGTCATCAAAATAAGTTAAGCAGTTTTCAACTTTTTTATGTTATACAAGATTCAACTCATTTTTAAGTCAGTTTAATGTGATTTAAGTTTAAATAAACTTAAACATCCAAGTTAATGGTACTTGTAACTTTTTACAAGATAGACAGACGATAGATAGAAATACAGAGAGACAGATGTATAGATAGACAGATAGATATACTGTATCAAATTATATGATCAATAAGTTATGATTATATGATCAATAATGTTTTTATTTTGCTTATAAGTTAAGCAACTTTTTATGTTATACAAGATTCAGCTCATTGTTAAGTCAGTTTAATGTAATTTAAGTTGAAATGACTTAAACATCCAAGTTGATTGTACTTTAAGATTTTTACACTGTAAATAGATGGTAGATATATAGATAGATAGATAGATAGATAGATAGATAGATAGATAGATAGATAGATAGATAGAGAAGAAGTTTTACTATGCTCACATAGTCAACCAGAAATGTTCTGCAGCTGGTTGCAACAATCCCCTTAATTTAAAATAAAACCCTTCACAAAAAATATCCATAATAATAACTAAAGGTTTCTTAAAGTCCCCCTGTAGTCAATAATTGTATCCCTTAAAACTCATCTTTGATCACCAAAATGACATATTTAAATGTTTTTTTCTTGAAAAAAAAATGTCTTCATGCCTTGTTTAGTATTCGTGGTTAGGAATATGCAAATGAGCCCCGCCTCCACTCACTCACTCAGCTCAGAGATCCACTCGTTGAGGATCACACGTTGACATGATTGGTTACAAGGTAGTTTGTGACGTCAGAAACACCAGCGATTTCAAACCGTGTTTTTGAGACTGTCTTTGGTTCACTGCCGTTTTAAGGAGACAATACTCTGCAATGGTGTCGACTTATTGAATTATGAATTTACACATGGTTTGTTAACTGAAGGGTTTTGTTACAGCTGGTCAACGGGCTTTAATGTCCTAAAGTTGACAGTGACACACACCTGCGCTTTAAAGGGACACTTCACCCATTTGCATTAAACTTTCCATTGTTAGAAACCCAGTCATACTATTGAATGGTCGTGCAACACTCTCTCATTTTCCCCTGAGACAAGAGAAATCCACTATTTACTTTTTTCACTTCCTCCTACAATGACGCAAAAATCGCCATTTTACGTCATTGTAGGAGGAAGTGTAAGAGGGGGGGGTTTCTGTAAAGACTACAAGCACTAGTTCCCACCCTTTCAAATCCACCCATAGGGGGTTAGACCTAATGCGTTAACAGAGCTATCACAGATCAGTGGGTGGGACTTCACTTGCAGATACTGAAATCAATATCAGCCATCTTGTTTATAAGCTAAGCTAACAAGCGCTGTGGAGATAGGAAGTTACGACAATGACGGAAGAAACTAAACATGATATGGAAGAGGAGGATTTTGAAATTCTGCTGCTCGAATCCGATGTTCCTGGCTATTTTTACGAGCCGCAATATAGTGAAGAGCAGCTGAGCCTGATGGAGGAACAGGAGGCGGCTGCTGCGGCTTCTGCAGCCGAGTCAGAAGACCTGCCTGCCGCGGACGAGGAGCCCGGACTGGCTCGAGCTGGGCGGACCGCTGGTGCCTGTGCTCTCGCTGTGCTCCGGACACAGATAGAGTCCGTCTGCTGCAGAGAATTTCAACGATCGCAATTTCTCCTGGACGAAATCTCTGAATCAGACAAGCACACGGACGTTTGTGTTGTGATGTGAACCATCCTAGTTTCGCACCGCATATGTTCTGTCTGGAACATCCAGGTATCATGCAATAATTCAACATATAGAAAGAAATACAAACGAGGAGTAATTCGCTAATGAGTTTGCCAATGTAACGTGTTCGTTGTTGTGGGAAGAAGGAAGCGGAAACCGGCGAACATTTAAACATTTTAATAGTAAAATAAACAAATACAAAACAAAAGTATAAGCCAGCTGGCCACACACAACAGAAACAAAACATAACATAAAATCAGGCCTGTTCCTTTTATGCCTCCGCTCCTCCGTGAGATATGAGACGGCTGCGTCTCACAGGTGTCATTCGTTATCACTCACGCCACCGGCCTCGCGCCGTCCTCTTACGTCCCTCGCCCTTGTCCTGCTCGCCACAGCCAACTAACTAGACATTTTGTGTGAAATGAATTTCAAACTCTTTTGGCAGCTAGCTTTGTAGACGGAAGAGTGATTTCTTTTCTCTGATGTTTGCGCTGTTCTGGATTAGTGGGAGTGGCTTGCGGAGCTGTGCAATGTGGTGCATTGTGGGAGTTGTTGTCTTACATACAAATGCGCCCAAAAGTTATTTTCTGTCTTTTCTCGGTCAAGAGGGCACCAAATTCAAAATTTCTTTTACATTTCGACTACATATATGACCCACTTTCAATAAAGATTAATGTTGAAATGGGTGAAGTGACCCTTTAACTAGCAGCGACTGGCATCAGCCTCTTGCCCAAATCTGTGTTTACTGGAGTCCGTAACAAAATCTGCTCACTCTCTCGTGAGTTGCGTGTGATGAGAAACAAATCGGGGAAGATGGAGGTGCTCGACCCAAAGCCCCTCACGAGGCCCAGCTGTCCGAGGAGCACGAGGAGTGCCTGTCCTCTCCTAATCTCAGGCCTGCTCCTCCTGCTAGCGCTGCTGCTAATTGCTTGTGTCGTAAAGCTCTGTGACCTAAATAAGCCTTGCTCCTCAAAGCTTCTGGGATAAGCCCCACTTTACCTCACCAAACCTGCTTAATAAAACGTCTTATCCACACCAACCCCTCACCCATCATGCCTTCTGCTTCCTCTCACACATTTCTTCAGGCTAGAGAAGAGAGACAGAGAGAAAGAACAAGAAAATAGCAGAGGATAATGGAAGCGAATGTAGAACGACTGCAGCGTAAACATCCATTAAAAGTGCATTTCTATCAATGCATTTCTTGGTTTGTTTTTGAAACTAAAGGATGAGTCAAAATTATTTTGTGGTATTCAACAATACAGATTAACCCTTGTGAAATATGAGGTATATGGAAATGCAATGTTAATTTAAGTAGAAAGGCAAAAACTCTGGACTGACAAAGTTTGATTACATTTGTTTTGTATTTTATGAATTTATTGTCTTTACTGTTTCAACATCTGCATTCACACGTAAACACATCAAGTTGGAATTACCGTAATTTCAAGCTCCCAACTAGTAACAAATGTCATTGTTATAGCCTACTGTAAATGTGTAATTTAATTGTATAAATCTCTGACTTTGCTGTGCCATTGTCATGTTGGTTTTGGTTCACTTTCATAGTTCATGTCTTTTATTTTGTAGTCATGTACTCAAAATCAATCAAAACCTACAGCCAATCAGAACATCGTGTGGGCGGCCTCTCGCGGCAAGTGCACAGCACCAAAGAGTAATCCTGACGGCACTCGCAAGAATATGGATAAGTAGGCTACATAACCAAATTCACAAATATTTCACCATTTAAACATTATTAAAAATACATAGCTACTGAGTTACTAAAACCATCTTTGTCAAAGAATACACTTGTTTGTTCACATTTGAACGTTTGTTTGATTTCAAGATCTGAGGTGAATTATCCATTGTTGCTTTTACAGCTACAAAGCTGGGAGCACTAAATGATATTCAAAGTCACGTTACATGCTTTTAACATTAAATAAAGCACATAAACAGTACCTGAGATTATCATTGCCAAACTTTGTGTTTGTTGTTCCAGCCGCGACGTTGCAGAAAAATAGAAACCGTTTCTAAAATAGCAAGCAAGCAACTTTATTTATATAGCACATTTTTCAATCAACAGACGTTGCCCCAAAGTTCTTTACAAAAATGATAACATTAAAATAATACAACAAAACAAACATAACTTATCGAAAAGCTAAAGAAAATAAATAAGTTTTTAAATAAGACTTAAAAGTGGCAAATGATGGAGCTGGCCTCACGTGGAATGGGAGACTATTCCAGAGTTTGGGACCTACCACAGAAAAAGCACGATCTCCTTTTGATTTGAAATGACAACGAGGGACCTTTAAAAGCCCCGTGATCGGAGGACCTGAGAACTCTAGAAGGAGAGTAGGGAATAATAAGATCACTGATGTACTGGGGGGCAAGGCCTGATAGGGCCTTGTAGACAAACAAGATAACTTTAAAATCAATCCTGAATTAAACCGGAAGCCAATTAATGTTAGGATTGCAGTACAGGAGTAATATGGTGTCTTTTCTTCACCCCGGTTAAAAGCCGCTGCATTTTGCACTAACTGTCGGACGATAGTCTGGGGGAGACCAATATATAAAGAATTGCAATAGTCAATCTTTGATGTAATAAAAGAGTGAACCACAATTTCCAAATCCTTACTGGATAGAAAATGCTTTACTTTAGCAATTGTTCTCAAGTTAAAAAAGCTACCTTTAACAACAGCACCAATCTGTTTATTAAAATTTAGTGATGAGTCCATGATCACCCCTAAACTCTTTACATGATCTTCAATCTTTAGGGACAAGGAACCTAAATGATCTGGAAAGGTAGGTGAGATGGGAGAGCCTACAATCAAAACCTCAGTTTTACTCTGATTTAATTGGAGAAAGTTGCTAGAAAGCCAAAGTTTAATGTCACTGTAACATTCCTGTGCTTTGTCCAGCGAACAGGTTTTATCTAAGCTCACAGGAAAGTAAAACTGGAGATCGTCGGCATAACAGTGGTATGAAATACTATACTTCCGAAAATAGTGCTTAGAGGAAGCATATACAGAGAGAACAGCAACGGTCCCAAAATTGACCCCTGAGGAACACCACAAACTAAAGGGGCCAATGTGGAAGAAAAGTCTCCCAGATTGACAGCAACTGTCCTGTCTTTTAAATATGAGGCAAACCACTGAAGGGCTATACCTGGACACCAACCCAACACTTGTGCCAATGAGACCACAACTCGTGTCATGTGTAGCCTGCTCAACAGATTCACATATCGATCAATAATATATATATATATATTAGGGCTGTAACGATACGCGATATAAAATCGAAATCGCGATACTCAGGTCCACGATCCTGTATCGCGATGTGAGAAGGCAGAATCGCGATCACACCCCTTCCAACTCCCAGAGTTATCCTTCCTGTCCAGAACCAGGGCTCGAATTTCGGCGCGGGATTGCGGGTATTGCGCATAATTCTAATCATTCCCGCAGGTCTCCCATTTATAATGCGGGAAATTCCCGCAATCGTAATCCACACAGATAATAAAATCAAATCATTCTTTTAACAACTATCTGCCAGACGCAATTTCACAAACAGCGTGAGTGTTCAGCGGTGCCGCGTCTTCTATCTCTTCTCATAATGTGTTGTGCAAGGCAGGCATCAAGCGCTGCGGCGATAATAGCCTACACACTCGCGTTTTGGAGTCGGGGACTCGGGACCATAGACTGTAAGGTCGGGACATGACGGAATATTCACTTGCACAATCGGGCCAGCAGTGCATCGTGACTGAAGTCTTTTTAAGTCTTACCAGTTTAAACATTCAAGCGATTTTAAACGAATCAGTGCTCGCGCGCTCTCTGAGATTATTTTCTATGCGCACATTCATAGAAAATCACCTCAAAAACAGCTGGCTAGTAACTATTTTTCGCGGATTATATTGCTTTAACACGCAAAATTGTCAATTTCGGTCTTTGTGAGTAGGCTATACTCTAAACATAGTCGGTTTTGTCTTTAATAAGCATTAAACGCATGCCAGTATAATGAACACAGGATCCGTGCACTAGCTCTTAAAGTGACGGCAGTCATATGTGTCTGTCATTAATTTTGTTGTCAAAACAACAAAAGATGGCTTTAAGTTAAAGGAATCAGGATTAATAGCCTATGTATTTAATTTATTCAGGACTAAAATACTAGCCAGTTTTATTTTTCATTTGATTACTTTATTCAGTTTCTGTATATGAATACTAGTGTTAGACCTATTCAAAAACTTTTCTCTTTAATTTTCTTTATTTGTATCTTTATTCTATTGTATTTATTTGTGCTACTTTTTTTCAATTTAATTAAACAATTTAAATCAAGCTTCCTTGTGATGTGTAAATTCTTAACAACAATATTACCCCATTGTAAAAATGCAATGAGCGCAAACATTTAGGCAAGATAAATGTAATAATTTTGTTTGGAAAAAATGCCGCCCCCCTTTCTCCCCCTCAAACAAAAAAAAATCCCCCCCATGAGAATCATCTAAAGGGGGGATTTCCCCATCCCACCACCATCCCGAAATCAATTTATTTGGAGTACAGAACACAACCCAAAAGCAGCAGCCTACACTGCCTAGTATAGTTTAATAATTTGCATAGTTATTATTGTTCTTTGCTGTTTCGATTATACAGGTTTTTCCTAATGTTATTCAATAAAAATATCGGTATTTTTTTTTCTTCTCTCAAAATCTCTTTTTTTCACCACAAGCCCCGCCCCCTCAAGCTCCGCCCCCGTGATAGAATCGCGATACGAATCGAATCGTGGGTCAAAAATCGTGATACGAATCGAATCGTGGGTTTGGTGTATCGTTACAGCCCTAATATATATATATATAGAAGTATGTGATCAGAATTGTAATTGAAAAAATATTTTGGGTGTTCTGTTTTTAAAATATATAAATTATGTTATAGAGAAGTGTAGTGTTAAATCGTTTAAATAATGCCTCCTCCATAACCATTTCTCTTTTTATGCATCAGATGTGGTCGCGACTCTTGCAAAGCGCAGATGTTTTTTTCAAACCAGCTGTCCCGACCTTCCGATACTGCATGACGTTCGAAGCTTCAAACGTCATCAATCACGTGGTATTGTCATTTCGATACAAGCATCGGTGCAGTGTGTGTGGTAAAACTGTTTTTGTCAATATTGTACTACGGCACAAATTTGTCTCTCCAGTTACGTTTGTGTCTTTACAAGAACCAAAATAATCCATATAAATCCTATATGAAGTACAGAAGTTTAGTTCTGTGGTTGGTTAGGCACGTCAATATGGAAGCCCATTTCTGACACATAAGAAAAAAAATTATGCATTTGTAAAACATAACTGACAGTCTAAATTATGACGTACTTAATAATGAGATGAAATGTCAAAATTTAGTATGTCATAATTTCAACTTTTTAAATCATAATTATGATTTAGTATGTGGAAATTTCTATTATCTCATAAGTTTGGCTTTTTATCCATAATTGTGACAGTCAATTATGACTTAAGTATGTCATAATTATGACAATTAATGATAATTAATACTTTTTTGTTATAATTATTAGTTAGTTCGTCCAAATTTAGACTATCTCATAATTTTGACTTTTTATCCATAAGTCAAAATTACGACTTGGTATGTCAATTATGATTTAGTATGTGATAATTACAACCTAGTATGTCTTAATTATGATTTATTATGTGATCATTTTGACTATCATAACTTTTTATCCATAATTATGAGTCGGAATTATGATTTAGTATGTGATCATTTCAACTATCTCATAATTTTGACTTTTTATCCATAATTATGTAAATAATTATTTAGTGTGTCATAATAATGACATAGTATGTCATAATTATTACTTTTATGAGTTAGTATGTCATTATTACGACTTAGTATGTCATATTATGAACATATCACAATTTAGACTATTTATATCATAATTATGACTTGGTATGTCATAATTTCAACATTTTAACCATAATTAAATTATGACTTGGTGTGTCAATTATGACATAGTAGGCCTATGCCATAATTTTTACTTTTTATATTGTAATTATGTTATGACTTAGTATGTCATAATTTCTACTTTCTATGTCATAATTAAGATTTACCAAAGCATTTGTTATGTGTCAGAAATGGGCTTCCACGAGTTTAGCAATAGAAGTCAAGTGAAATGAGCCGAGTTTGTTTGCGCTCGCCTCAGAATGTTGGGTGTAAATGCAGAGATAGACAGTCTAATTGGTAAAAAACAGCTAAACCTTATGACACACAACCCCCCACCCCCCCCCCCCCCCCCCCACACACACACACACACGAAGTTAAACGTGGCTCAAGTCAAACATGTTCATCTGATTTTTTTTATTACAGCAAATCTCTCCTCAACAATCCTCTCAGCCAATCAGAACATCAAAGAATGTGTTGCAAGTCTACATTTTTTCCTGATATCATCCCACAGGTGATCTGAAGGTTTTGGATGCCGTTACACCGGAAGCACAGCTGGAGTGACGCTTGTTTCCTGCCTCACACTCGCGCCCCCTTCTGGTTCACTGCTGCAATGACACGCTGTGAATGGAAAGGTGTTTATCAGTGTGGGCTTCTAATAAATTCACATATACAAAAGGGTAAAAGTGTAGCAGCACAGACAGTGCTGAACCATGACATTAAATGGGATTTTAATGCATTTATGTATTTATTTAGCCTTTTTTGTGGCCATGATCTACATCACTGGCACCCAGATATTACATCAACATTACTACCAAAACTGTTTATCATTTTCTTAAGCCCTGTTTACATCTGGAATTAAGATTAATGTCTCCCTAGTTAACAGGGAACGTCCTGGCAAGGTTCTCTCAAAGTTATGAACAAATGTTCATCCAGTAACGTTAATAGAAATTAGTTCAAAGTCATCAAAGTCAATTTTCTCAAAACATTAGTAAAAAAAAAACATTCGTTCATGGAACGATCCTAAAACATTTTAGTTGGACTTGCATATAGCATTTTTAAATGTTAGTAATTTATTCAGAATGTTCAGAGAACATTCAAAAGTAGCGTTTCCATAATGTTTGCAAAATGGAACATTCCATGGAAAATGGAACATTAAAAAACAGGATATTATATTTAACTTAATTTAACTTAGAAAGAATTAATCATACAAAACACATAGTCTGGGTTGTATTTCTGTCTCTCACTTAAAGGTGCAGTAAGGGATTTCTGAGAAATGCTGTTGAAAGTGGATCGGACTGAGCACCACATCCATAGTCATAATAGAGTGCAGACGCCCTATCAAACCGCTACTGCCTACTGGCGCGGAGGAGCCGCGGGGCCGCCATCTTAGACTGGTCACCTGCTCCGCTCAGTGTAACCTGTTTGGCAGGTGCAATGAGCTGTCAGCGCATTTAATTAATCATATCTCACTGAATACCGAACTGATTTTCAGGCAGGTTTTTTTGCTGCAAAGGTCATACATGTAGCTATGATACAGGACACATGGTACAAATACACAAAATACAACCAATAGTACGGTAATGTTAAATCTTACTTGTAAAAAGTAATCCCCCGAGCCCTCTTTGCGATGGTCCGCCGATTTGAGCAGCAATATGCTGCACAGTGCTCTGGCATCTAAACTGCTGCTATGCAACGCAATTAGGAGTATGACTAATGGTTAAAGATGGCAGCCGCATTTCTTGCGCCCAGCGGCCAATAGGGCGTCTAGCTCTATATTATGTCTATGACCACATCACTCTTGTAGCCAATCAGCAGTAGGGGGCGTGTCCACTCATGATGGGTGAGGAGAGAGTGAGCCAATCAGCAGGAGGGGGTGTGTCCACTGATGGTGGGGGAGAGAGAGAGAGAGAGCAAGAGGGAGATTTGAATAAAGACTGTAGAGAGAGAGATGGCTGAGAGACATTACAAAAGAGGAATTTCACTGGGAAAAGAAGGGTTATGATCAGGCAATATTAACGCGGGATTTAGGACCCGCGTTACTATTAAGCTTTCCAGCGCTGGAGAGAAAGAAGTGGGAAGATCTAAATACGGACGCCGAGGTTTCGTTTCTGATCCATATGTGAGTAACATTGGTTTTTCTGTGTTTCACAGAACCAATATATGCTGTTGTTGTAATGTCAGCTTTAACAGGACAGTCTGAGTGTCATTGTTTGTCTGGAGCAGCTGACGACTAACAACCAACTCTTGCTTGTACCTATTTACTCTGTATGTTCATTTTTTGTTATATCCTGTTGTTCATTCATCATCTTCACTTAATTTAATTCACTTTTGGGGGTGGATGATTCTCAGAAATCGCTTACTGCACCTTAAATTTCGTTCATTTGCTAGGATGCGAATGTTGGCATCCATCTAACTTCTATGCATGTGGGCCAAATCAGCATTTGACCATTTGAAGGAGTTTGACAAAAAAGTGTCTTCTCATTCCTTTTAAAATGTTATCAGTCTGTTTAATTAATTATCTTAATTGCGCACATTTTATTTTCACATTTAGCATAGCTTTTCCTTGCTGTCAATGACTACAACCAATTGAGAACTGCTCTTAAAAACAGTCGACCTCTATCAGCGTAGCATTAGCATAAAATGTTAATGTGCAATATTTTACCTGCTATAGTCATTAGTCATGACAGTTTTTTTCTCCAGTCAATCTTGGACGATTATCCCTGGATGATAGGAAGTCCTGCTTTGAGAAATAGTACTGGGTCACAGATCGGCGCAGTTTTGTTATTTGTTAAAACACTGGGCCAACGTTTTCGATGCGGCTTGGTTATTCCCGCTGCTGTTACGGCGCTGAGAGGATTTACAAAGAGCTGAAATCGTCGATTTCCAACGGACCTACTCTTTGTCTTGGCTGTGTTTGGGGATTAAAATTTGGAGATACTGTCCTCGGGCGTTTTTCTCGCAGCTGTGTACTTCCCCTTGGATTTAAATGGAGTCCGATTTGGTGAGTGACAGAACTATGATCTTGTTCTTTGTTCGCTGGGCCTCGTTGTTCGCTCTACGTAGCTCTTCTGAAACTACGTCTACTCAGCGTGCGTCGAGCTGGGGATTATCCGTCGCCCGCGATATGTTCACCGTGGAGTTCGTCCGTCTCGAAAAACTATCGTCACTACACCGGGGTCTACTGGCAGACGGACCCGGCATTATGAAACATCTCAGCGCGGCACAAACACCTATCTTTGGTCTCTACCTAAATTGTCTATACGTAGGCTATCTGTTGAAGAGAAACACACACAAAAAACGGTGTCTATAAAATTAGCCCCGATTAATACAAGATCAGTAGTGAACAAAACATTTTTACTAAACTTTTTTCAATCAAATAATCTGGATTTCATGTTTATTACCGAAACTTGTTCCCATGAACTGTTGCTTTTTCAGCTTCCCTAGAAAGTCAAGGAATGGTGGAGGAATTGCTGTTATAAAAAATAAAAATAAAAAAACATTTGTAAGTGTGAGGCTATGTTATGCAAAGTTGAATCCTCATGTTCTGCTTATTGCAGTGATATATAGACCACCAAACTCTAAAAGTGACTTTTTAAGATAATTTTTTTCCTGATTTAGTCACAAGTGAAAACATTTTAACTGTTGGTGATTTCAATTTACATCTGTGTTGTCCTTGAAAGCCTCTTGTAAAAGAGTTTGTGCCGCTTATCAACTCTTTTAACCTTAAGCAATCAGTATCTGGCCCTACACATAAGTTAGGGCATACACTTGATCTTGTGTTATCCTCAGGTTTCTCTAAGTGATACTGGTTTGTCTGATCATTGCCCTGTTGTGTTTGACTGTGAGTTCTCTGTATACCAACCATCTACTTTTCTTGCTCGCCCCTTAAATTCATCTACCGCTACCAATTTTAAGGATTTGTTGTTAGCTTCGGCAGCTGGTACGAATTCGGCATCACAAGGCATGGATGTTGAGGATATGGTTATACACTTCAATGCTTCTTGTACTGAAGTATTAAATGCAGTTGCCCCTCTCAAAGGTTAAAAACGAAAAAAGAAATACGCAGCCCTGCCTAAACGAAGACATTAGAGCTTTAGGGAAAAAATGTAGAAGGGCAGAAAGAATATGGAAACGGGACAAACTGCAAATTTCTTATCATTTTTTGCAAGCTAGTCTGTCTCAATATCAGGAAGTTTATCAAGGGCTAACTATTTTTCCAGTTTGATTGCAAAAAACTTTGCCCGAAGACACTATTTTCCACTTTAAACTCTTTGTTGAATCCCCAAATTGCATCCGCTTTTGTTCCAAGTCCTGATCTGTGTGAGAAGTTAACAGCTTCTTCATAGACAAGATTACTGGCATTAGGTCCCTAATTTTATTATCCTCATCCAAAATTTGTTATAATTTACAGATTAGTTCTTCTAGTCTGTCTGCTTTTCAGACTATATCTCACTCTGATTTGCTAATATGAGCTTAACCACTTGTTTTCTTAATACTATTCCCGCTGTCCTTTTTAAGGAGGTATTGGATGTTGTTTTACTTAGTGTACTTTCCATTATAAATGCCTCTCTGATCCACTGATCTATCTAGTTTAAAACATGCTGTGGCTCACCCCTTGCTAATTTTTTTTTAAATAACATAGATCCTTTGCAGTCTGCCCTATTAAGAGCGACACATGATATTTTGTTATCAGTTGACTCTGGAAACTGCAGTTCTTGTTCTGTTGGATTTAAGCGCAGCTTTTGACACCGTGGATCATTGTATTTTGTTAAAAAGATGGCATCTGTGATACTGCCTTAGTGTGGTTTGAGTCTTATCTTTCAAATAGGAGTATATTCAATCACCTGTGGGGTGCCACAAGGTTCGATCCTGGGTCCAGTTTTATTTTCGCTTTACATGCTTCCACTGCACTCGAACTTTGAGCATCACAAGATCTATCACATCAGATGATTAACTCAGCTCTATTTACCATTAGACTCTAGTGATTCTATTCCTTCCCTGCTAGCATGTTTAAATGATATTAGAGAATAGATGGATGAAAATTTTCTTCAATTGAATGAAAACAAGACAGAGGTTATCCTGTTTGGGTCCAAACCGCAGATTGACAAATACAGTGCTTTCTTGGGGAATTTTCAGTCAAACAATCACCTTCTTACTTTTAGTGATTTTGAGACTGTTGTTCACGCTTTTATTTCCTCAAGACTTGATTACTGTAATGCCTTGTATGCTGGAATTAGTCAGTCATCATTCTCACGATTACAGATTGTCCAAAATGCTGAAGCTCGTTTTCTGTGGGACAAAAAAGAGGGAACATATTTCACCTATCCAGGCCTCTCTCCATTGTCTCCCTGTGAAACAAAGAATTGATTTTAAGGTTTTAATTTATGCGTTAAAAGCTCTACATCAGGGGTGCCCAATCCTGCTCCTGGCGATCGACTGTCCTGCACAGTTCATCTCCAACCCTAATCAAACACACCTGCCTTTAATTTTCAAGTGATCCTGACGTGCTCTGAAGACCTGAATTGGTTGCTTCAGGTGTGTTTGATTAGGGTTGGAGATGAACTGTGCAGGACAGTCGATCGCCAGGAGCAGGATTGGGCATCCCTGCTCTACATGGACTTGCCCCGATTTATATATCAGAACTTTTAAGTTTTTATTCTCCTCAGAGATCACTTAGATCTTCATCTCAGCTGTTATTAAATGTCCCGAAAGCTCGTTTGAAAACAAAAGGAGATTTCACTTTCTTTTTTGCTCCAAAACTTTTGGACACACTACCTGTAACGATTAGAGCTTCTCCCACATTAAACGTTTTTAAAGCATCAATTAAAACCGACCTTTTCTCAGGCTTACCAGTAACTTTTTTTTTTTTTTTATGCATTTTTTAAATGCTATGGGGTTGCAGTTTTTGTGATGTACCAGACTATTAGTGATTGGTCATTCATGAACGATCCATTCATGTCACGTGACAAATGAACGAAAGACTCGGAAGGTAAAGTAATTATTTATGTTTGCCCTGTATGTTATGTTATGTTCCCTGTAAATTATTTTTGACTGCATTATAATGATTTCTGAATTCAGAATATTATCAGGATTGCGTTGGTGGATATGTTTGGGGAATTTGGCTGTTAAAAGTATAACGTTTAAAGCCACTTGAATGAACGAAATGACTCGAAAAAAGATTTGTTCATTTTGATAAACGAGATCGAACAAGAGTCAGTAAGTTATTATACATTTTCTGTTTGAATTTTTTAGGTTTTTGGTTTGAATTTTTGACATTCTGTTTTACTATGTGTGTATTTTTGCTTTACTTGTGTAAAAGGTGCTAAACTTTGACCTTGATAGTCCTGATAATCTTAAAGATCACCACCAACACAAATGTTGTAGATTTATGTAACAAGATACAAAACAAACAAGTCAGTATCAATAATAATAACAAAAGGAACTCATTTGTCATTCAACAATAACAAAAACAATGTTCAAAGAATTACATGTTCATACCGTGTCAGAATTTTATAAAACAGTAATTTTCTCTTCAGTATCACAATAAGGTTTCCAGTGTTCAAACGTCACAACATTCATGCTGTCAATACACGACACTATCAGGGCAAAACAAGAGATAAATAACCAAAAGGAGCTACTATGACAAGATAATAACTGGCTAAATAATAATACTATTGTGAACTGATGTAAAAATACACTCGATATCATATGAAAAATTACATTTGATATCAGGCAAGAAAAAAAAGTATTTAAAAAAAATTTAAACAAAAAGAAAAAGGGATATCTTTTTAAATTTAGCTTCCTAAAAGGCCAATACAAACAAGCCCCGTTCAGTGTTAAACACTTCACATCTCTTACAGTTCATGTAAATATCAGTGACAGACACACACAGTATTGCTTGTTCATCATTCAGTCACTAAAACCTGTAAATTCCTGCATTAATCTAATGTTGCTTCATTGTCATCTACCCCTAATCCACAAGTCAGATATAATTAAAACACTAATATGATGTTCAGACGCTGTATTATCATCAGGTTCTTAGAGCGTCTTTGGAGCCGTCATTAGCATAAAGGTGGCCTATCGACCCTAATATGTTAATAGCTTTACAACTAATCCGTCTCGTCAAACTCGAACACATGCACCCGTACAGTCACAACATCTCGCCTCTTAAACTCTATTATTAGTGCGAGCAACGTTCATAACTTTTTATTTACTTAGATAAACATTTCTCAGGTTAAATAATACATTAAACTACAGAGAACAAGACAACGAAATCAATAAATAGCTTTAAATCTTGCTCTCACAATCCAAAGGCGTCACACTTTAAAAAAAAACAAAACATTTTAGTCATTATAAACAAAAAGGATCATTTTTCTTGAGTTTCTCTCTTTAAAAGCATTATAAATACAATGATGCGCATTCTCTTATACAGTAGAGTTTGTTGTTGTTGTTTTGAAATGGGTGTAAATTCAAACAGGTTCTTAGTTTAGTCAGTGTTTTCCTCTGAGCGTCTGGAAGGTGTGTGAGGATTTGATTGACAGGTTTCCTCAGCAGTGGCGAGGAGAGTTGGGATACTTGTCCTTCAGGCTCTCCTTGAAGCTGCGGAAGAGGACCCGGTTCTTGCGGTTCTCCTCGTCCTTCCTGCTGTGAAACTCTCCCTGGACCTTGAAGCCCTTGTGCACCACAAACGCATTGCTCAGGACGGAGAACCGGTAGCCAGCGACGTGAAGCTCGCAGGCCTGGAGAGAAGAGAGAGAGGCCGTCAGTGAGTAACTGAGCCGGGAATCAAGGAAGAAAATAAACTCATATTTTCCACCATAAGAAGGTTTTCAGGTCACGTTGGTTCTAGTCTACTTGTTTAGAATATTATATTTTTATATTTACAATATTTATTAATAAATTTAAAAAGAAAAGAAAAATAATGTTTTATTTTGCACGACTCTGCAATTCGCCTTTGGCTAAGCCCCGCCCCCCTTAGTTACTGTTGCTACGTCCGACAAACAAACTTCATCTGGGCTCTGGTATCAACATGGCTTATGCTGTGACAGCTCTTCCTGCTGAAATTTTATCAAACTTTTATAAAGCAGCAAATAAAGTGTCCGATAGAAGTAGGCAAAAGGGGCTGCAATATACGCTCGAAGGCTATATTCACGACATACAGGTGAAGCGCGAGGAACAACAAGGCATCCAAATAGAGGCAAAAGCATACCGGTCACAGTCAAAAAATGACCCACCGCATATCCTACTAATGGAGACGGAGGCTGGGACTAATAATATCAAGGAGCAACACTGTTCATGCAAAGCTGGGTAGGTCTCTATTCACTTCTATAATCGTTATTACACAGCAAACGGACTACGCGAGTATAACGGTGTATTTATTAGCAGCGTGTGCTAGACGACACTTGTCAGGATTTGACTTCGGTTTGTGAAGGGAAAAAAACGGACACCCCCCTCCAACCTCTCTGGGAAACGCGTATCTGTGTTACAAATGCCCCAGGCACAACGTTAAACCATATTTTAGATAAAACTACGACGGTAATAGCCGGCCGAGACCAAAAATATGAGACGCCTGTGTTAAAGTCAATGGAGCGCTGTGAAAAAGTGTCGGACCTCTGTGGGAGCTCGTTCTTGGCTGCGCTGTGATTGGTCAATCTACATTCTAGGGTGTGGCTTAGCCAAAGGCGAATTAGCTAACTGATTATTTGTACAAACCCACTCACCTGACTGATCCGGTTGAAGCCGTACTGCCGGAAGCTCTCGTCGTAGAGAGGAACCGATCGAGCGCCGATGTAGAACGGCTCCCAGGGATCGGCCCAGTTTAAGGTGTACGCCACCTCCAGCGGCCCAGAGCTTCGGCTGGCCCGGTTGACCCACTGGGAGTAGTTAGTGGGAGCCTGACAGCGAGGGCACAGCTCATCGTAGAACGGCCTCACCTCTCCGACCTGATAGAGTTGCACCAGCTCTGGCTTCGACCCGGGCATTTTACGCGTGTGTCTGATCTCGAACGCTGGAAGAACGAGGACCTCGTCCGCGGCGGGTTCACGTTTCATTAGCATGGTCACGAACTGGTGGTGCAAATTGGCACTGGGAATCATGTCGACGTCGATGACCAGGATGTAGGCCGAGTCTGTGCCGCTGCGGGCCACGTTTCGGAGAAGGTTGTTCGGGTACGAGACGTTGTTTCCAATGGCGTAGTTTTTATACTTGTCTCGGTGGGATTCAAGATTCGCAAAGACACCGGAACAGCCCTTCTCCTCGAGACCGGCGAAGTGCTCTCGATCCTGCTCTGGAAAACTGGCCGTTTCTCCTGAAAGGCAGACCAGGTGGAAGTCAACCAACGCTTGAACTTGAGGGCAAAACAAGCTGAGGGCGTAGGCGAAGGCCGTCGCGAACTTGACATCTTGTCCGTGGGCGAATATAGCTATAGAAAGAGGATTCTGCCAGCGCTCAAGCAAAGAGTTCAAATGGTGAAGGTTGTTGATCGTCGTATGCGTGGCCAACGCCAGATGGTGCGATCTGGAATCTGCTCCTGGCTTCTGATTGGTGGAGAAGTCACTTTTAATCAGGTTCTTATACACACGATACTGTCCGCTGCCATCGAAGATGCCACCTGTGGATAAAGAGTATCTGAGATGTTCCCGTCTGGGGTTCTTCTCATCTTGGTTTGCAGTTTTTTTGGATCCGAACAGCTCTGAATACTTGTAGCGCTGCTGTTTGCCATGCAGTTTTGAAAGGAAAGACAGATATAAAAGCTGCAACAGTGCAACAATGAGAAGCGCACTGAGCACCACCTTAAACACTGAGCATTTTTTAGAGAAATGCATTACAATTACTGGTACCTTTTAGTGAATATTAATGAAATATTCTCAAATGGTGTCTATGGCTACAGTACAGATCAGCTAGGGTTAGCCAGGGCAACACTAGCTCTAGCTATGCAGCCCTCATGCATGCAGCAGACATTGCATTGACTTGCATTGCATTGCAGCAAGATGAAGTGCAGGTCAGATTGAGCGTGAATTGACTTGCATGTTTGGATGCATGCGAAAAGACGCCCGTTAGACGCCTGTGAACGAGCAGAAGAGAAAAGCGTTCGGGAAGAGCACGCACTGCGCATGCGTGTTTACCGTTCCGCTTACCGTAAACACCCTAGAATGGGCTCGTCTCTCTAAAATGTGTTATGGAATACGTCTGTGCGATGGTTTCGATTTTATAAACACTCCCTGTTATTAGCAATCAGACGAAATGTCAGTAAATACTCATTGGGTTTTAAAAACGTATCTGTTATTGACTATTAGCGACAATCAAAAAGGTTAAGTTAAGATTCGTGGACGCAAGCGACGAGGTGGCCGAGTGGTTAAGGCGATGGACTGCTAATCCATTGTGCTCTGCACGCGTGGGTTCGAATCCCATCCTCGTCGATAACTTTATTTTTATTTTGATAAATACTAGATCCCGGAAACCTTTCAATCTTCTTGTACAATATGCTAAATATTCCTCAGAAAGCGCTAAGCTACACGAACAGATAGTACTTTCGGATTTTTGTACATGATAGTACCCGTGGCAGCTGATGGAAACGTGCTAGATCATGCTGTGCCACATCCAACAGTTGTAGCATGATCCCAGTATTTAATTCTACACAGGTAAAAAAAAAAAAAAAAAACATACTTTAAATAAAGATAATTGATTTACCAAGTTCAGGATTAAGTTTGAGGGTGATCCTCACAAAACTTGTTCTCCTCCAAGCTTTCTTAAAGGTAAATTTAAATATACTTTTTATTCGTAATAATTCACAATTTATGTATACAGTGCAACAGCAAAAAATGTGAAGAAAAATAAATGTTACATTTGTTAAGAGCTATATATATATACAGTACCGGTCAGGAAACATTACTATTTTTAATGTTTTTGAATGAAGTCTCTTGCTCATTGAGGCTGCATTTAATAACAGTAATATATTGTGCAATATTAGCTGCAATACTAAGCAGGACCACATGGAGATGCCATCAGACCATTATACCAGCCCTGACCAGACTGCAAATAGATACTATACTGATCCGTTCAGAATTATTAAACGCACCAAAACACAAGTGGAAAATAACATCATTCTGAATGTGTCGAAACTGCAGGAGGGGGTCGACATCATCAGTTCCTCCGTCAGAGTAAGTGCTTGAGTGTTAGATAAAGACTTACCTTCTCAAACTCATATAAAAACATGCGAATATCCATTATAAAACACTCCTCAGACATGTGACCATACAGAAATTTAAATAAATAAATTCGGATAAGATTTGAGGACGCTGATTGGCAAAATTTTATATCATGTCATCAACATGTTCACAGCAATTGGCTAAACTGCTACATAAACCCGTCCCGTGGGCGATTTCTCTATAATATACATTGTTTCGTGCACTTACCATGGTATATAAATATGGTAATATTTCTGTATTTTAAAATATTACATAAAAACCGTTACTCGATTACATATTTATGAAAAAAAAAACAATGATCGTTTTTTTTCCAGTCAATTCGTGAGGCAAGTTTTATCAACGATTGGTTAAAATATACATAAACTCAACCCTTTTAAATGTGTGCATGAAACAAAAATACTATGTATTTTGCATATCATAATACACTTTTTTTACATTTAAAATGTCTAAATGTGGTCACATTAGCTAAATTTCACAGCCCAAATAGTACCTAGTGTCAGTAGTGTATTTGACCTCAAATATTTTCTTAAAGTTCCTCCTGAGAAATAAATTATTTACAGTATGGGGCTCAAAATATAAACATTTCATCTCATAAAAAACAAACACAAACATTTTATTGATTTTTTTAGCGTTTAAGTGGACTCAAACCTCTGTTTAGTTGTGATAGTCCACATTTTATTTACAGTTTTTTTTTATAAACCCAGTCAATTTGAACAGTTTTATACTATTATTCTTAACGCTATAAAAATACATTACTATTGTAATAATACAATCGTACTTGAAAATATAAACAATGAATATTTGATCATTATAATAATTTTATTTCACAAGTTAATAACTGATGGTGAACAGCAACACACACACACACTCTTTTTATGTATTTTGTGTGTGAATTTAGTGGCAAACAGAACACGCAACACTGTGAAAAGATCTTGCTCAACTGTATTTTTAATTCAATAACCAAAACAACCACAAAAACAAAACAAACATAAGGCTTCGTCCACAGACGTACAGTCGTGACATGATAGACGATGGAGTAGATCTGCGGTCGACAGTCAGCGATCCGCGGCCCGAGACAGTCGCTGGCCGTCACACTCATCTCATTCTGCAAACACTAGTTATTACTGCAGTCCTAGAGCAGTGAAAGTCTAACCGTTCTGAGGATGGTGGATTCATGCGGTCACGACACATCAATGGATGTTGAGTCTAGTTTTGTTGAATGTTTACTTGCCATAAATTGAACTTAAAAGCAAATAACGGGAAAAAAAGAAATGACATGAACGTTCAGAGTGTTTTATGTTCTAATATAATGAATGTATAAAATGTGACTTTCACTCTCTTTCGTGTGTAAGACTAAATGGAGACATGCCGACTCAGTCTCTCCGCCAATATTAAAGCGCCAGCGGCATCTACAGCAGCGATGCCCTACGAGACGAGGACTCCCGCGCCGCCTTTAGAGCCGCCTTCGCTGTCTTTGGCTTGACTGGCGTCCGCTTTGCCCTGCTTCTCGTCCTCTCCCACTAACCGGATATTGTAGCGCTCGCGGTATTCCGTCAGCTCGCGCCCTTTAGCCTGCATCTGTGTGTTCAGCGTCTCCACGATCTTCGAGATCTGATCGGACAGACAGAAACTGTGAGAATGCATCGTTTACCACAAGCAAACATTCGTGGCTACGTCTACATTCATCCGGATACATTTTAAAACCGCTCTCAGTCCACGCTAGCGTTTTCAAAATTCTCAGTCCACGCTAGCGTTTTCAAAATGCTCTCAGTCCACGCTAGCGTTTTCCAAATGCTCTCAGTCCACGCTAGCGTTTTAAAAATGCTCTCAGTCCACGCTAGCGTTTTCAAAATGCTCTCAGTCCACGCTAGCGTTTTCCAAATGCTCTGTCCACGCTAGCGTTTTCCAAATGCTCTCAGTCCACGCTAGCGTTTTCAAAATGCTCTCAGTCCACGCTAGCGTTTTCCAAATGCTCTGTCCACGCTAGCGTTTTCCAAATGCTCTCAGTCCACGCTAGCGTTTTCAAAATGCTCTCAGTCCACGCTAGCGTTTTCCAAATGCTCTGTCCACGCTAGCGTTTTCCAAATGCTCTCAGTCCACGCTAGCGTTTTCAAAATGCTCTCAGTCCACGCTAGCGTTTTCCAAATGCTCTCAGTCCACGCTAGCGTTTTCCAAATGCTCTCAGTCCACGCTAGCGTTTTCAAAATGCTCTCAGTCCAGGCTAGCGTTTTCCAAATGCTCTCAGTCCACGCTAGCGTTTTCCAAATGCTCTCAGTCCACGCTAGCGTTTTCCAAATGCTCTCAGTCCACGCTAGCGTTTTCCAAATGCTAAATTCGCCTTTACTGCGCATGTGTAAAACCTCACTGAGATGATACAGATGGAAAATAAATTATAAAGTTATCGTGCAATTTATTTATTTTTATTAATGCCAAGCTATCAAAAATATAAGTACCCTACAAAAATGTACAAATTAAATAAAGTAAAGCAAAAGAAATAAAGCAAGCAAAACAGCACATATACATATAGTCTGTACGTATACTTTATCGCGCAATTTATCTGGCAGGCTCATTGTGTTTAGCAAAATATCTCCCGATTCACTGACGCTTCCAGGTCGCGCTCTCACCATTATATGTTTGGTGTGAAACGCGACTGCTCTCATGTTTTGCTCAGCAAATGAGAGTACATTTTCTGTCATCTTTGCAGGACTGTGATATGAAGAGTGCGCAAAGTAACATATTTTAGCAACTGTGTGAAAGTGAACAGCACATAACAGGCACAATACCGGTACAAACACGAATATCTATGGGTTCATTATGCGTCACATGACGGTTAGTTCCAGTCCTTGATTGTGATTGGTCAATAGGGGTTATGCAGAGCGCCCAACGTTCGAACCGGAAAACAGGTCTAAGCATTTCCGGTTTGCAGCGGGTAGGTGATCTCTGAGGTAATTTAAAGGATTAGTTCACCTCAAAATGAAAATTTCCTGATAATTTACTCACCCCAATGCCATCCAAGATGTTCATATCTTTCTTCAGTGGAAAAGAAATTAAGATTTTTGAGGAAAACATTTCAGGATTTTTCTCCACACAATGGACTTCAAGCAACATGTTGAAGTCCAAATCAATGCAGTTTCAAAGGGTTTTGAGAGGAATAGGGTCTTATTTAGCGAAACGATCGTTCATATTCTAAAAAAAATAAACATTTATACTTTTTGTAACCACAATTGTTCATCGTGTGGAGAAAAATCCTGAAATGTTTTCCTCAAAAAACGTACTTTCTTTTCCACTGAAGAAAGAAAGACATGGACATCTTGGATGGCATTGGGGTGAGTAAATTATCAGGAAGTTTTCATTCTGAGGTGAACTAATCCTTTAATTTTCGCTTTTTTTATAATACAATTCTTATTTCTGTTTTAATTAAAATGTCACGAATGCTGAAGTATCAGAAACGAGAACATCCGAACGGCAGTTTTTGTTGCGTACCGATCTGTTCTGTGTCGGTGGAAATTAACTGTGGGGTAAGGAGACACACCACTGTCTTATATCTTCATAATCATGAGTAACGTTAAATGAGGAGGCGTAAAACTTAAATCCTTTATCTAACAGAGCACTCGGCGCTCTGGACGTTCGTTTGGTAATACGGTATACATCTGAAATGGGTAGCTCCTGTAAACACCGGCTATAAATGTCGCCATTACTGTGCTGTGTTTACCTCAGTAGCTGACGACCGGAAGTAGTTATACCCGTTTTGTAGAACCCGGAAGAATGTTGCACATTACCCCTATAGCGGTGTAAATCACCATAAATCGTCATGAATGCGATTTTCTAGTTGTTTTGGTTCGTTTCAATGGTCAGACATGTATTTATCATAGAGTCCAGAGAAAATTAAAAAGAATTTTTTTAAAAACATTCTTCCTAGTTCAGATTTCGTTTGTGTGAACATCCATACGCAGCACAAAAGTCCGAAAATCCATGAACTCGAAGTACAGGCGGAGATAGCAGCGTTACCTAGAGCTACTTCCTATGACAAGACCCCTGTTCCAAGATGGCGGCGGTTTTGATGCATGCTTAGAACCCCAAGGCGACATCTAGTGTATACCTCTATGGTTCATTGTATAGTAGAGTATTGTGAGAGATCGAGTAAGCGAGTGTACATGCATTTAAAGTAGATGTAGCATTTTCCTTCAGGTCAGTCCTATATTCGTGATAGAATATCAGTTTGAATGTCCGCTGCGATATCTTGTCCTTTTAACAGTTAAGGGTTTTCCCGTGCCGATAGTCATCTGTCAGTTGCGTCTCCCTTCTCCGTGATCACAAGTTTGAGTCCTTTCAATGTAAGTCTTCTCTACTGACCGACTCACTCAAGACAGTATTTGCCGACATCTAAAGGCGAAATAATGGATGTAACTTCTGTTGCTGTTTACAGCCAGGGACTATTTTTTCCAGCGGAAGGAAGGCTTTTAGTGATTTTACTTCATTAAAGTTGCTTTAATATTTGTATTGTGTGGTAACCGTTTTATAAAAGCAATAAGCTACTCGAGGCTAGAGCTGTATCGTGAATAAGTCATAAGCCTCTCGTACCCTATTGATTGCTTGCCATCGTTTTTAAATTCCTACGTTTGCACAGTCCGCACTACAACGCGAAAACAGCGTTTTCAAATGTATCCACTTTGGAGAGCGTTTTAAAAAAAGCGTAGTTTTCATTAATAAAAACGCCGTCTCAGTGCGAACAGAAGGCCTAAACGCAGAGGAAAAGATGCGTTTTCATACTTTTCAAACTAAAGCGTATTAGTGTGGACAAGGCAGATTCATACCTGTTCTTTATTGTTTTCCAACGCTGGCAGAACTTCTTTGACGGTCCGCTCCACGAGCACGCCGCCGACTAGACGAAAGCACTTCCGTGAGGGATCTACTTCCTTTAGTGTGTCAATGACGAGGCTGTGAAGAGGAAGTGATGAGCGTGAGAACAACAGCATGCGTCTCACACTGCCTTTAAAGGGATACTCCACTTTTTTTTGGAAATAGGCTCATTTTACAACTCCCCCAGAGTTAAACTGTTGAGTTTTACCGTTTTTGAATCCATTCAGCCGATCTCCGGTTCTGGCGGTACCACTTTTAGCATAGCTTAGCATACATCATTGAAGTGGACAAGACCATTAGCATTTCTCAACAAAAAAAAATGACCAAAGTGTTTAGATATTTTTCCTATTTAAAACTTGACTCTTCTGTAGTTACATCGTGCACTAAGACCGACGGAAAATGTAAAGTTGCGATTTTCTAGACTGATAAGGCTAGGAACTATACTCTCATATACTCACACTCCAAGTTTTAAATAGGAAAAATATCGAAACTCTTTGGTCATTTTTTTTTGTTGAGAAATGCTAATGGTCTTGTCCACTTCAATGATGTATGCTAAGCTATGCTAAAAGTGGTACCGCCAGAACCGGAGATCGGCTGAATGGATTCAAAAACGGTAAACACAGTTTAACTCTGGGGGAGTTGTAAAATGAGCCTATTTCCAAAAAAAGGGGAGTATCCCTTTAAAGCACAGCGGCTCAGATGTGTGCAAGTATCAGTGCTTTAAACATGAGGTTTCACATTTGTGGAAAATCATCAGCTATGTATTATTATGTGCATTTTGGGATATCACATAAAAATGCCATGATGCGCATCATTTCTAAACATGTGGGATATATCGGTATCGGACGTTATTTAATTAATTGGTAAGATTTATTTCGGTCCTCACAGACAATTTTTCTTTACAACAAATTAAGTTATACATAATAACTGAAAAATGTGTAGGCTGAAGCGTTTGCTTATTAATTATTGCTTATTATTACCCTTTATACATATTTATCAATCAAATGAGCGTCGCTTTTTCACTGGAATCGATTAATACAAGACAAGAGAACAGAAAAAGAAACAATAACAACAAGGTATACATGTCAGATACTCATACAATAGTTTAAATATTTAAAAAATTAATAAAAACTAACAAAAAATGATTCATATTGAATTATATAATTATTTACCACCATGTTTTAAACATTTTCTTAAATTTACAAAGTGAAATACACAATTTTAATTCCTTATCCAAATTATTCCATAATTAATTAATCAATTGGCCCGATAAGAACATTTTGGCCGATGTATTAAATTCGATAAATAATGGATTATTTCCTTCAGCGGAGACACTTCAGATGCGCACTGATCATCATGATGATTTTTAATTGCTTGAAATATGAATCATGTTCATAAAATGATGAGAACATTATTCTAATTGTATGCTTTTGAGACGTAGTGAGACTTCAGGTTTTATAATCAGAATCTCAGGCTAGTTTTCTGTATTTAATAGTAATAACACAATGTAACGTGTTATAAATGTACATAATGTTTATTAAATGCTAGATTTACAAGGTTAGTAACTATGGAAACTAGAGCTGTATGAATAATCGCTGAAAGATGATCATTATTTCTCTTATAAATATTCATATTATCACAGATGTACATTAAGTATATAAACACTGTCGTCTACGGTAGCGTAAGTAACTTGACGCTTCAAATAAAGATTGTTTCGATTACATGTTTGTCACTGAATCATTCATTCATGAGATTCGTTCAAAAAACGCTGATTCATCCAGTAATATTCATGAGTGAGTCATTGAATCATTCACTCAACCTGATTTACAATAATAATTTGTTTGAATTAAACATTTTAAATCGACTGCAGCAATTAGCATTTCGTCAGAACCTCTAGTAAATCGCATGTTATTTTGTTTAGTTGTCTGAGTGATCGCTATTTAAAAACAATTAAAATCGTGATTCTCAGTTTAGCCAGAATCGTGCGTCATCAGAGTCTGTGAAAAGGGTCTATTATCATTTATCAGAAGATGCAATATAGACAAGACTTCATGTCAATGCATAACTCTGGCAGAGCAGAAATCAGTGCATGCAAGAAGGGAAGGTTTCACAGCAAGTCATGTGTTAAACACACACCTGTGTTCATTGATCTCCATCTCAAACTCTGCGGCTTTGGAGGCCATACTGCGCTGCTCCTGCCTCATCCTCTGGAAGGTCGCCACCACCTGAGTCACACAACACACACATATCATCAATAATGCATATTATTCATAAGCTAGGACATTGTTAAGCAGTGTGCCTAAAAGGGTCACTCCAGTAGTTTCTTCTGTCCCACGACAGGAATAGTGACACACTTCCTTAAAGAGACAGGAGGGCATGTACTGGTTTCTAATGGGTGGAGACACTACACAGATTTGATGGTTCGTCAATTTACAGTCTCTTTCATCTCTCGTGCAGCTCATATGATATTTGCATTGCGTCTCAGTCTGTACCGACCACAATACACAGCAGCACATCACAAATACACGCGACCAAACCTGAACTCGTCCATTACAATGAGGGGCGTCGGGCGATTTCAGCTTTGTTGTTTACAGGAGGAGTTTTCTGGTTTTGTTCCGCCGCGTTACTTGCTCGCAGCGAGGACTACATGTTCGTGTGTTACTGTAATAAACCCAATTGGCCGTTACCTGCTCGGCAGAAGGAGAGGGCTGCTTTCCAACGCTTTTACCGCTCGTGCTGTTGCTACTGTTCGCCGCCATGATGAACTGCACCGCACGAGTCAGGACCCCAAACGGTCACATGAGCGGCTGCCCGAGAACATTCCTGTCTGAAATGGCCGCGAATATAAAATTAAAGGTGTTTTCTTTATTTTAAAACCGACAAAATACCAAACAGATATTTTTACTCGTTTCTGATACCAGTTTCTTATGTTGTTCTTTCACAAGATTCGCTAATTTTGAACCGGAATCAAATCTTTAGTCTTATCGAAGGCATTTATACGAGAACAAATATAATCTTTTAAATTTGTAGATTTCTATTATGTATATATTGGAAATCTCGTTTTAAAATAAATAGATAAATAATAAATAGATGATATCTTGCAGCGATCTGATTGGTCCTTCCTGCTTCTCGCTGAGAAATGTAATTATTTTTAATAGTTTACACCTGAATAATGATACTGATAAATAGATCATGATCGTGATACGGATAATTACACGTTAAGTAATTGAACTCTGAAACTTATTATTTAGACCCATCGTAATCGTAACCGTCCAATCAGAAGCAACATCCTGACAGTGAGTGAAGCCCACACGATACTTCTGTCCTTCTAATCGAGTATTATTTTTGGATTAAGACACCCAGTTTACCCAAACATAAACTATAATACATTGCAAATGACAGGGTTGTTGTTTAATTCACATTCGTACTCTGTGATAAGAGCCAGTTAGGGCGTGCGGTGTTAATATGTCAGCTGTACAACAGTTAGTCATTGGCTTGGCAGTGGGTGAAGCGGGCTCGAAGTGCAAGCTGTGATCAACAGAAGCCAGCGACTCTCACACGCTGCCGATGCGTCTGTCTCCAGCTTCTCTTGCGGCTGCTCTGTTGACTGTGCGAGGACAGATCAGGTGTGTGTTTCTGCATGCTGTTTTGTGTCATATAACACTTCTCAAGGTCTTGCATTTTAATCCACGTCCTCTTAATTGTTCTTTAAATGTGCATGACGTTCTGATGAACGAGATGTTATGTATACATATATGTTTTTACTTTATTTGTTGTATTCGCTAAATAAATAGACCGTAATAACTAGTCTTGTGACTTTGCTGCGTAGTTATGGTTAGTTTCCACATGAAAGCGCAATTGAGATATTGAGTCTCTAACCATATTTTTTATTAAATCTGAGAGGTTTCTGTCCCTCCATTGATACAAAACTACTATTTTGACGCTTCAAAAAGTTCATAAAACGATTGTAAAACTAATCCATATGAATTGAGCAGTTTAGTCCAAACTTTCTGGAGACACTTACGCTTGCTGAACAGATTGACTTTTGGCTTTTATTCACATATAAACATTCATCAACTCAAATATCAATGAGGTTCATTCTCATGTAACGCAACACGTTTGAGCTTCTGCAAGATCCAATGAGGTTCATTCTCGTGTAACGCATCACGTTTGAGCTTCTGCAAGATCCAATGAGGTTCATTCTCGTGTTACGCATCACGTTTGAGCTTCTGTAAGAACCAATGAGGTTCATTCTCGTGTTACGCATCACGTTTGAACTTCTGTAAGAACCAATGAGGTTCATTCTCGTGTTATGCATCACGTTTGAGCTTCTGTAAGAACCAATGAGGTTCATTCTCGTGTTACGCATCACGTTTGAACTTCTGCAAGAACCAATGAGATCCATTCTCGTGTTACGCATCACGTTTGAGCTTCTGCAAGAACCAATGAGATTCATTCTCGTGTAACGCATCACGTTTGAGCTTCTGCAAGAACCAATGAGGTTCATTCTCATATAACGCATCACGTTTGAGCTTCTGCAAGAACCAATGAGGTTAATTCTCGTGTAACGCATCACGTTTGAGCTTCCGCAAGAACCAATGAGATTCATTCTCGTGT
The DNA here is from genome assembly GCA_029959095.1 of Rhinichthys osculus. NCBI lineage: Eukaryota > Metazoa > Chordata > Actinopteri > Cypriniformes > Leuciscidae > Rhinichthys > Rhinichthys osculus. The sequence goes on along the minus strand of JARWKJ010000003.1, from coordinate 59,395,632 downwards.
TACGCATCACGTTTGAGCTTCTGTAAGAACCAATGAGGTTCATTCTCATGTAACGCATCACGTTTAAGCTTCTGCAAGAACCAATGAGATTCATTCTCGTTTTACACATCACGTTTGAGCTTCTGCAAGAACCAATGAGGTTCATTCTCGTGTTACGCATCACGTTTGAGCTTCTGCAAGAACCAATGAGGTTCATTCTCATGTTACGCATCACGTTTGAGCTTCTGCAAGAACCAATGAGATTCATTCTCGTGTTACGCATCACGTTTGAGCTTCTGCAAGAACCAATGAGGTTCATTCTCATGTTACGCATCACGTTTGAGCTTCTGCAAGAACCAATGAGGTTCATTCTCGTGTTACGCAGCACGTTTGAGCTTCTGCAAGAACCAATGAGGTTCATTCTCGTGTTACGCATCATGTTTGAGCTTCTGCAAGAACCAATGAGATTCATTCTCGTGTTACGCATCACGTTTGAGCTTCTGCAAGAACCAATGAGGTTCATTCTTGTGTTACGCATCACGTTTGAGCTTCTGCAAGATCCAATGAGGTTCATTCTCATGTTACGCATCACGTTTGAGCTTCTGCAAGAACCAATGAGATTCATTCTCGTGTTACGCATCACGTTTGAGCTTCTGCAAGAACCAATGAGGTTCATTCTTGTGTTACGCATCACGTTTGAGCTTCTGCAAGATCCAATGAGGTTCATTCTCGTGTTACGCATCACGTTTGACCTTCTGCAAGAACCAATGAGATTCATTCTCGTGTTACGCATCACGTTTGAGCTTCTGCAAGAACCAATGAGGTTCATTCTCGTGTTACGCATCACGTTTGAGCTTCTGCAAGAACCAATGAGGTTCATTCTTGTGTTACGCATCACGTTTGAGCTTCTGCAAGATCCAATGAGGTTCATTCTCGTGTTACGCATCACGTTTGACCTTCTGCAAGAACCAATGAGATTCATTCTCGTGTTACGCATCACGTTTGAGCTTCTGCAAGAACCAATGAGGTTCATTCTCGTGTTACGCATCACGTTTGAGCTTCTGCAAGATCCAATGAGGTTCATTCTTGTGTTACGCATCACGTTTGAGAATGTTTATATGTGAATAAAAGCCTAAATTCAATCTGTTCATCGTATAAAGTGATCGAGTCTCTTCATAAAATTTGGACTAAACCGCTCAATTCTTATGGATTAGTTTTACGATCTCTTTAGGAACTTTTTTTAAGCGTCAAAGTGACAGTTGTGTGGCTGTCAACGGAGGGACAGAAATCTCTCAGATTTCATCAAAAAGATCTTCGTGTTCAGAAGATGAACGAAAGTCTCACGGGTTTAGAATGACATGAATAATTTATGACGAATTTTCATTTTTGGGTGAACCTCTATTAGGGGGTCACGCTTGTGATCCTTTCTCTGCGGTCAAAACAGAACGAACACAATAAGTGTAACTTTTCTAAAAATTATTATTATTAAATGAACGTGCTATCAGGATGATTGATTATTAAATGATTGTTTTGTCAGGATGTCGTCATCACTTCCTGTGGCAGCAGTTTGTCAGATGACCGCCACCCCTGACAAAGAGGCCAATTTCAGCGCTTGCACGCGATTGGTCGAGCAGGCCAAAGAGGGCGGGGCTAGTATGGTGTTCCTGCCGGAGGGCTTCGACTACATCGGCTCGAGCCGCGAGGAGACGCTGGCGCTCTCGGAGAGTCTGGACGGTGACATCATAACCCGCTACACACACCTGGCCAGGTTAGTTAAAGGCCTACTGGTGTGTAAGTGACTAACGCATATGATCCAGAAGTCGTTGTTGATGAGATTGTCTGTGGTTAAGGAAGCTGGACTTGTGGCTGTCTCTGGGTGGATTTCATGAGAGAGGACATGACTGGAAAACAGACCGCCGCATTTATAACAGCCACGTTATCATCAACGGGAAAGGTACTTAGTACTTAGTTCACCCAATGCACTTTTATGATGGATAGATGCACTTTTATGATGGATAGATGCACTTTTATGATGGATAGATGCACTTTTATCAAGGATAGATGCACTTTTATGATGGATAGATGCACTTTTATCATGAATAGATGCACTTTTATGATGGATAGATGCACTTTAATCATGGATAGATGCACTTTTATCATGGATAGATGCACTTTTACGATGGATAGATGCACTTTTATCAAGGATAGATGCACTTTTATCAAGGATAGATTCACTTTTATCATGGATAGATGCACTTTTATCAAGGATAGATGCACTTTTATTATGGATAGATGCACTTTTATGATGGATAGATAGATGCACTTTTATCATGGATAGATGCACTTTTATCATGGATAGATGCACTTTTATCATGGATAGATGCACTTTTATCAAGGATAGATGCACTTTTATCAAGGATAGATGCACTTTTATGATGGATAGATGCACTTTTATCAAGGATAGATGCACTTTTAATGCACTTATCAAGGATAGATGCACTTTTAATGCACTTTTATGATGGATAGATGCACTTTTATGATGGATAGATGCACTTTTATCAAGGATAGATGCACTTTTATGATGGATAGATGCACTTTTATCATGAATAGATGCACTTTTATGATGGATAGATGCACTTTTATCATGGATAGATTCACTTTTATCATGGATAGATGCACTTTTATCAAGGATAGATGCACTTTTATTATGGATAGATGCACTTTTATGATGGATAGATAGATGCACTTTTATCAAGGATAGATGCACTTTTATCATGGATAGATGCACTTTTATCAAGAATAGATGCACTTTTATCAAGGATAGATGCACTTTTATGATGGATAGATGCACTTTTATCAAGGATAGATGCACTTTTAATGCACTTTTATCATGGATAGATGCACTTTTATGATGGATAGATGCACTTATCATGGATAGATGCACTTTTATCATGGATAGATGCACTTCTATGATGGATAGATGCACTTTTATCAAGGATAGATGCACTTTTATCATGGATAGATGCACTTTCAATGCACTTTTATCATGGATAAATGCACTTTTATCAAGGATAGATGCACTTTTATCAAGGATAGATGCACTTTTATCATGGATAAATGCACTTTTATCATGGATGGATGCACTTTTATCATGGATAGATGCACTTTTATCATGGATAGATGCACTTTTATGATGGATAGATGCACTTTTATCAAGGATAGATGCACTTTTATGATGGATAGATGCACTTTTATCATGAATAGATGCACTTTTATGATGGATAGATGCACTTTTATCAAGGATAGATGCACGTTTATGATGGATAGATGCACTTTTATCAAGGATAGATGCACTTTTATGATGGATAGATGCACTTTTATCAAGGATAGATGCACTTTTATCAAGGATAGATGCAAAGGATAGATGCACTTTTATCATGGATAGATGCACTTTTATCATGGATAGATGCACTTTTATCATGGATAGATGCACTTTTATCATGGATAGATGCACTTTTATCAAGGATAGATGCAAAGGATAGATGCACTTTTATGATGGATAGATGCACTTTTATCAAGGATAGATGCACTTTTATCAAGGATAGATGCACTTTTATCATGGATAGATGCACTTTTATCATGGATAGATGCACTTTTATCATGGATAGATGCACTTTTAATGCACTTTTATCATGGATAGATGCACTTTTTTCATGGATAGATGTACTTTTATCATGGATAGATGTACTTTTATCATGGATAGATGCACTTTTATCATGGATAGATGCACTTTTATCATGGATAGATGCACTTTTATCATGGATAGATGCACTTTTATCGCACTTTTATCATGGATAGATGCACTTTTATCATGGATAGATGTACCTTTATCATGGATAGATGCACTTTTATCAAGGATAGATGCACTTTTATCATGGATAGATGCACTTTTATCATGGATAGATGCACTTTTATCATGGATAGATGCACTTTTATCATGGATAGATGCACTTTTATCATGGATAGATGCACTTTTAATGCACTTTTATCATGGATAGATGCACTTTTTTCATGGATAGATGTACTTTTATCATGGATAGATGTACTTTTATCATGGATAGATGCACTTTTATCATGGATAGATGCACTTTTATGATGGATAGATGCACTTTTATCATGGTCATGGATAGATGCACTTTTATCATGGATAGATGCACTTTTATCAAGGATAGATGCACTTTTATCATGGATAGATGCACTTTTATCATGGATAGATGCACTTTTATCATGGATAGATGCACTTTTATCATGGATAGATGCACTTTTATCATGGATAGATGCACTTTTAATGCACTTTTATCATGGATAGATGCACTTTTTTCATGGATAGATGTACTTTTATCATGGATAGATGTACTTTTATCATGGATAGATGCACTTTTATCATGGATAGATGCACTTTTATGATGGATAGATGCACTTTTATCATGGTCATGGATAGATGCACTTTTATCATGGATAGATGCACTTTTAATGCACTTTTATCATGGATAGATGTACTTTTTTCATGGATAGATGTACTTTTATCATGGATAGATGCACTTTTATCATGGATAGATGCACTTTTATCATGGATAGATGCACTTTTATCATGGATTCAAATTTTCTCCAGCCATTCACTGCCATTATAAAGCTTGTAAGAGCCAGGACATTTTTTTTAATATTACTCAGATTGTATATGTCTGACGGAAGAATGTCATATACACCTAGGATGGCTTGAGGGTGAGTAAATCATGGGCTATTTTTCATTTTTGGGTGTACTATCCCTTTAAGTGGTATGAATCTGAATTAGCCAAGTATGCAAAACATACAATTTATTTGTCAGCAGTATAAGGCGTCTCACACGCATATGCAATGTATTATAATAGTTGCAGATATATGAAATTACACTGTAAGTAGAAGCGTGTATAATAAGATCTGTGTGTGTGTGTGTGTTCCTGCGCTCAGGTGAGGTCGTGTCGGTCTACAGGAAGGCTCATTTGTTTGATGTGGAGTTGACCAGTAAAGGTGTGTCTCTTAAAGAGAGCGCTTTCACAGTGGCGGGACCTCGACTGCTCCCGCCGGTCCAGACGCCCATCGGGAAGGTAACAGCAGGAACGGCTTACAGGCTTGTTCTCATGCTCATACGTTCACATGCAAACAAATAATCCGTTAGTAGGGGTGTAACGATGCCCTCATGTCACGATTCGGTACATATCACGATACTGAACTCACGATACGATATTATTGCGATACTCCAAGACATATGGGAAAAGGGTAACAAAAATATTTATATTGATTAAAATGCTAAATTTGGTAAATACATTGGATGTGTAAATGAATAGGCTTGGTCCCAATGCTCAGGACAATAGTGACACCCGAATACAAATATTCATGATTCAGAAGCTGAAAACAGAATTATTTTAGATGAATATGCTTGTGCTCTCTCACTGACTAGATATATTTAAAATAATGTGTTTTTACTGGTAACATCAGACATTTGGCATTATCAGGACCCACAAATATTCCCATATTGCATTATTATACATTATATTTAACATTATATATAGTAGTTTAATGTAGTACTGACACTAAAAACTCTGAAAACTTGAATGTTTTCTCACACAGTTATTTTCATTTTAGGTCGAACTATTAACAATACATATTGTTGCATTTTTCAATTGCGATATATTGTGACACGATCTATTGTTACACCCCTATCCGTTAGTAATGGGATTGACAACTCAATCGGACTGGAAAGCGTTCATGTAAACGCCTTATTCGATTTGATTGAGCTCGATCCCAATGAAATTTCGATCGGATTGAAAGGGTTTTTTTTTCCCTTTCTAATCCGATCGAGAGAACATGTAAACACTTGATCGGCTTGAAACTGAAAGCACTGCGCATGTGCAATGACGTTGTAATAGCGTAATGACGCGTGGAACGAGCTGTTCTTCCTGTTGAATGAAGTGACGTATAAATGAGTGTCCCGTCATTTCTATAATTCTCCTTTCACTGCGTCTGTGAAGTGGAGCCGGACAATGGCCCACCAGTCCTGGTTTCAGACTCATCCACAGACGACTGGTTTTGGGCATTTTTACAGCGTTATAAATATAAGCAGCGGCACAGCGGTTCATATGCTCATTTACTCCAAATTATGACCAGAAATGGATAAATATTAAAGTCTGCTGTTTAAAACAAAAAAAAGAACCAATGTAGGAGAATGGTTATTAAAGGGTTAGTTCACCCAAAAATGAAAATGATGGTATACTGTCCTTGTCCAGAAAGCAAATAAAGACATCAAAGTAGTCCATGTGACATCAGTTAGAGTGTTTTGAAGCATCGAAAATACATTTTGGTCCAAAAATAGCAAAAATTCCGACTTTATTCAGCATTGTATTGTCTTCTGGTTCTGTTGTGGATCCGCGTTCAGTGCCGCTGATGACGTGTGTCTGGTGTGTGTGTGTGTGTGTGTATTCTGGTTCTGTTGTGGATCCGCGTTCAGTGACGCTGATGACGTAAGACGTGTGTGTGTGTGTGTGTGTGTGTGTGTGTGTGTGTGTGTGTGTGTGTGTACTGGTTCTGTTGTGGATCCGCGTTCAGTGACGCTGATGACGTAAGACGCTGCTGACGTGTGTGTGTGTGTGTGTGTGTGTGTGTGTGTATTCTGGTTCTGTTGTGGATCCGCGTTCAGTGACGCCGCTGACGTAAGACGCTGCTGACGTGTGTCTGGTGCGCCCGTGTATTCGGGTTCAAATAAATATGGCTGGGCAAAAAAAAATGTTTGGACCAAAATGTATTTTCGATGCTTCAACACACTCTAACTAACCCACTGGTGTCACATGGACTACTTTGATGATGTCTTTATTTCCTTTCTGGACAAGGACCGTATACCGTACATACATTTCCAATGGAGGGACAGAAAGCTCTCGGACTAAATCTAAAATATCTTAAACTGTGTCCCGAAGATGAACGGAGGTCTTACGGGCTTGGGACGACATGAGGGAGAGTCATTAATGACATCATTTTCATTTTTGGGTGAACTAACCCTTTAAACAACAAGAAACTCTGAATATTCGTGCAGTGTGCGCATGTCAAATTTTTTTTAAACAATTTGAAGCTTGTGATATATAATCACGCACATCAACACGATCACGTGTTTAGCGTTCATGTAAACACCATGTTCGGATTCATCAGTCGGAATTAATTCAGTCTAATTTAAACAACAGTTGTGCATGTAAAGGTGGCCGTTGTGCTGATGTTCGGCAGGTCGGTCTGGGCGTCTGCTATGACCTGCGTTTCCCTGAGCTGTCGTCAGCGCTGCAGAGACACGGAGCCGAGATCCTGACGTTCCCATCAGCCTTCACGGTGGCCACGGGAGCCGCGCACTGGGAGGTGCTTCACCAGATCCTTCATTCACACACTACAGTAGCGCTTTAATTAGGACTGGGTTGAAACTATTGGATTCTCGAATTGAATTGCATCTCATTTTGATGTCGTTTCTTAAAGGTACAGTGTGTGATTTTAGCGGCATCTAGTGGTGGTTGCGAATTGCAAGCAACAGAAGTTACGGTGGCCGACAGGAAATGATGTCGTCGTCTGAGACAGCAGAGAGTAGCCAGTTAAACAACGAGGTTTCTTTACAAAGATAGATTAAGAAATTAGGTTTACTTTATTATTCAGTAAAACGATATGTTATTGCGAATATTATTGTTACCTGTTCATCATTGTGTCAATGTTTTATTCACTGACTTAAGCTCGATCTTTGCATGAAGAACAACACAGTGACGACACGCGTTTGTCCGTTCAGGGCCACCGTAGAAACATGTCGATGTGTGTAGATAGACATCGCTCATTCTCAGGTAATAAAAACATATCGGTTCATTATGTAAGGTCTTTACACACCACTGAAAACATAGTTATGTATAAGATGTTGCATTTCTGTCAACAGATCCTCCTGAATATTACACATTGCACCTTTAAATCCTAGTAATCTGTTTTCAGTTGACGCATGAACAAAACTTAAAGGGGTGGTTGATTTAAGATTTCACTTTTCTAACTTTAGTTAGTGTGTAATGTTGCTGTTTGAGCATAAGCAACATCTGCAAAGTTACAACGGTCAAAGTTCAAAGCAAAGGACTACAACAAACGGCTGGTAGGGACTACACGAGCTTCCTCCCGGGTTTGTGACATCACTAACCCTAGAATTTACATAAACCCCGCCCCCAGGAACACACAATAAAGGGGGCGTGTCCATGAGAGGGGAAGAGTTGGTTTAGCACAGCACATTTGTGAGTCTGCTCAAGCTGCCACATCCATCTTTTCACATTTATTGCAATACAGTACGTAACACAAATGCATTTACATTTGGCAGACGCTTTTATCTAAACGACTTGCATTGCATTTCAAGGTACACATTTACATTCTTATCAGTTCTGGCTTTCCCTTGGAATCGAACCCATGACCTTGGAGTTGCCATAGATATCCACAATAAAGGCTAGATGTCTTACGGCGGAGTCTCTATCATCATCACCGGCGGCCATCTTGTCACAGGCAAGCTTTCTGGCGGGCTCTGTGGTGCCTGATGTAAGATGAGTGATCAGCACGAACACAAATACTCTTATCTCGTTGAAATCTTGGCGGGTTTACAAACGGTTTGGTTTCTTACAAACGTTATTAACGTGGCTTTAATTCTGGATGATTATTTATTGATACACTTATTATTCATAAGTATGCAGTGTCATAACTACATCTCTGACGTTTATAACAAACCAAACCGTTTGAAAATCGGTAGAAAATTGAGCAAGTTATGGTTATTTAAAAAGTACATGCACCATTAAAACACAATGTTACGAGTGAGCGAGCTGCCTGTGACAAGATGGCCGCCAGGTGCGGACGTCGACCTCCATTGGCCAGCAGCGCGGACGAGACATCTAGCCTTTATTATGGATATCTATGGGCGTTGCAAGCGCCAACGCTCCACTGTTTGAGCTCCAGGAAAGCGATATGCAATAGCATGTCCCTCTATAGGCATCTTACAACAGTTCCCACGCTAGCGATTTATAGATTTTCATGACAGAATATGCTAATCAAAGACTTGAAGATAGTTAACTCCACACCAGCAGTATAAATTCATCAACTAACCGTTCAGAAACGTCCTGTTGCTTCTACATTGTCACTTTTCTTGAGTCGCCCCATCTTTGTCCGACTTCGGTTTGAACATAAAAGGCAGAACAGTTTCTGACATTTCAGTGCACGTGTGTGAAGCTCCGCCCTCTCACTCTCTCTTGAAGCTCCGCCCTCTCACTCGCTCTTGAAGCTCCGCCCTCTGTGCCGTGAGCAGCAGCTCATTTGCATTTAAAGGGACACACACGAAACGATGCGTTTTTGCTCACCCTCAAAAAGGGACAATTTTAACATGCTATAAAAAATGATGTGTTGGTTATTTCGAGCTTTTATTTTTCTATCTGTCTACCTGATATATATACAGTACATATAATTAAGATCAGAATTGAATCGGATTGCAAGCTTGTGAATGTCAGTGTATTCTCATGGTGAAGTTGTTGCTGTAGATGCACTGACCCGGTGTCCCCTCCCTCAGGTGCTCCTGCGGGCGAGAGCGATCGAGACGCAGTGTTTCGTGCTGGCGGCGGCTCAGGTCGGGTCTCATCACTCGCGGCGGGCGTCTTACGGACACGCTCTCGCGGTGGACCCGTGGGGGGGGGTGATCGGGGACTGCGGGGGGGCAGATGTGGGTGTCGCGCTGGTGCAGATCGACCTGCAGACGCTACGGGACGTCAGGAGGGACATGCCAGTGCGGCAGCACCGCAGAGAGAAGGACTTTTACTGCAGCTTGGACTGAAACACCCGTTTATGAATAATACACACTGATGCATAGTGATGATAATCATGACTTATTAATAAATTGGACCCAGGTTGGATTAATGATTTGTCTACTGTGGCGCTTCAGTCATTAGTGAAAGACTGTGTAAAAGTCTCCATGAACTGATCATGACATATGGGCTAGAATTAAGCCTAATGTCTTTCTCTTTGAGAGATATATGAGAGCAAGCATTTAATAAAGAGAAAGTTATGTACCATCATGCCTTTTTTTTCCTGTGTGTCTTTGGCGAATCACAGCAGTGCTTTACTTTAAAACGAGCCTGTTCGGCTTCTAAGCATGTCGTTTTATATGGTCATATTAATTGAAATCCTGATGTTGAAACTTCAGCTGCTCTTTGCTTTTTAAAGGTGCAGTGTGTATTTTTTAGCGACATCTAGCGGTTCGATTGCGAGTTGCACTAAGGGCTCCGCCATAGACAGTAAAATAAATGGACACAGCGACCCCATAGACTTCAACGGAGAAAAGTGAAGTCAAATAGAAGCACTCACTTCCTGATTGAGCGACTGCGCAGACTCCCATTGAGCTTGACAACGGAGATGTGACGTGAGCAGCCTGTCTGACAGTTGTAAGTCTTCTAGTAGCTGTGCCGAGAGGAATCTGAGTCATTCCCTTCCGAATCTCACAGAGCCGGAGAGCGTGAGTAGAGCTGTCCATGAGCTAGCAGGAGCAACTTTATGACTCTCTATGGGCTTCTCCCTCGACTTTATGCCTCCACGTCCCCCCGATTGCGCGTGAGCTTCTACATCTGTCTTTACGGTCATTTCTCTTCTATGCGACAGAGAGTCGCGTTATGATGCAATCGTTAGCCTATTTTTACAAAAACTGCTTCTACGGGGCCACAACGTAAGATACAAGGTAATGGAGCATTTTATACATTGTCGTGTTTCTTTAGAAATAAATAATGGACAAATGGAGTCTTTAAACGCCTCAGATTTAAAGTTATTCGCTGTCAAAGTGACGCCAAAATGAATGGGAGTCAATGGAAATGCTAACAGCAGGAGAAGGCTTGTTAGCCAATGGCGGCCCCCGGGGAGACTTCAGTTTCCGGCTGATGGATTACCCCCTTGGGCTCAGCCCACTGCTCACCCCTCCCTTTCAAAGAAGCTACGGTGGCTCAAACGGGACAAACATATCGTCGTCTAAGACAGCAGAGAATAGCCAGAGTAAGCCAAGAGTGTGTAACATTGTCACTGTTTCTGTACCACAGTCCATTATAAACCACATCATGGATAAAGTTTACAAAGCCATAGTCAGGTGAGGATCAAGGGTCTTAATACATAATATAATAATAGTAATCAGCTAATTGTCTCACAAACGTAACCAGCACATTTCTCCCCACATAGCAAACCCATAATACAGCGAGGGAGAAAAAACTAAGTTACATGAAACTATCCAATTACATATTTTACACCACTGACAAGGGGAAAGTCACTACTCACAGTGTCTATGGCTTCTAGGTTTCTGCGGCTTCTCTTTCAAGGTAGTGACGAAACGCGCTCTCGCTGTCGGTTACGGTAGAAACATGACGTCACAATATGTCGACCTTCATAGAAGGGGGTGCCCGTGGTTATGTAGATATAAATGTCTCATTCTAAGGTAATAAAAACATTACGGTTTATTAAGTTAGGTCTTTATACACCACTGAACACATAGTTATGGATGTCACATTGCATTTCTGTTAATAGATACTCAAAATGTTTACACATTGCACCTTTAATACTATTTTTATTTTTATTATGATTATACTATAATATTTTTATTATTTTATAATAAATTGTTTGGTTTTATATATGCATGTATCTTTATTTCAATTTATTATTCTTAACTACCCTCTTTTTGCCCCTTTGTTTGTTTCATTTTGATTATGTAATTATATTTTATATTAAATTAATTTGTCACATTTTATGATATAGTACTATCATAAAATTAATGAAACTTTGCGTTATACTTTATTTTACTTGATTGTTATTCTTATTACTTGCTCATTTGGTTTTCACTGCCATTTAATTTTATTATAATTTATTTACTTGCTTTAATTATGCATTATTGTAATTTACTTCAAATATTTTTCATACTTTATCATTTTTCTATTTTATGAATCTAGCAGGTTGCATGCACAATCATTAGTTAATTTTTAAAGTAATTATTATATATTTGTATAGCTTTTTACTTGATCAACTTCCCTTTTTTTATTGATCTGTTGTTTTCATTCGTTTTATTATGTAATTATGTTATTTTATTATAAATAAGTAATTTATATATTGTAATACCACAATATAGGTATTATCAAAAGTTATATCATACTATTATTTTGTTCTTATTTTTGAAGAATTTCAAAATAATAATTCTTATTTAAAAACCCGTTTGCTTTTCATTGCCATTCGTTATTTGTATTTTTAGTATAAATTTGATTATTTAATTAATATCTAGAGTAATTTTAAGATATTTTGACTTAGATTATTATTATTATTTATTTTATTTTGTTACGCTATGAATCTAGTAAGTTACATGTAAGATCATACTATTGATTCTCTCTGATGATGGAGGAGGCGGAGGGGAAACCGGAAGTGATTGTGAACACGTCAGTGACACAGGAATGGGCCAAAACAAGCCTCACCAGAGCAGGATGACAGCCAGTTGGTGAGAGGAAACATGTCGTTGCGTGTTTTACTTGAGCTGGTGGGATGATTCGTGTGTTCAGAGGTCGTTTCGAGGCATTGCGGAGGTAAGAGCGTCACATCTGTGCGATTACAGCAGCGCGAGACTGTCACTCATCATCACAGCATCACATCTCACTCCAGACGCTGCATTCACAAGCAGCTGACAGCTATTTTGGTCTGCATTTCCATGCAAACCGGTTCATGTGTGCTGGTTTACAAATATACCCATGCATGTGTATTTTAATGATTGTGTGAACTGGACTCAGTGTTATTTGCATCCAGTCCTTGAATAGAAGTGTGAGATGCGCGTGAGATTTTCTGACAGTCCGCTACTTTATTGAATGCTTTTGAGCTTTTGTAGATTGATGCATCTGTTTAAACGACACGTACATCTATGTGCTCATAAGATGGAGCTGCACACACACATTCAGACCGTACGTGCTTCTCAGAAACATGTGTTAGTTTCTGTTCAAACTGTGCTTGTGCTAGTGACTCTGTTTGGTGAGACTCTGATCATTAACATGCTCGTCACTGATGATGTTGAGGCCCTGTTGCCTTCAGTGTAGAGTCACAGTCACAGAGATGAGAATGTTTCTCAAAAACACAGAACACATTGTTTTGGCTTTGTACACTGCCAACATCACATGCATTCATGAGTGTGTTAGAGGAAAAGTAAAAGGAAATTCTGCATGTCTTTCCACAAATGTATGACTTTTTATGGAAGCTGCTCTCCGCCACAGAATAACAAAATAAAAAAGGTAATTGCGACTTTTTATCTCACAATTCTGACTTTTTTATATAAACTCACAATTGCAAGTTATAAAGACAGAACTGCGTGATATAAACTTGTAATTGTGAGTTATACAGTCATAATTGAGATATGAACTTGGAATTGCGTGATGTAAAGTCAGTATTGAGATATAAACTAGGAAAAGACGAAGTTATGACACCAGTGAAAATTAAAAAAAATTGTGAGTTATAAAATTGAGAGATAAACTTGGAATTGTGAGATATATATATAGTCAGAATTGCGTGATATAAACTCGAAATTGCAAGTTGTAAAGTCGGACTTGCGTGATATAAAGTCAGAATTGCAAGTTGTAAAGTCGGACTTGCTTGATATAAAGTCAGAATTGCGAGATACAAACTCGAAATTGCAAGTTGTAAAGTCGGACTTGCGTGATATAAAGTCCGAATTGCAAGTTGTAAAGTCGGACTTGCTTGATATAAAGTCAGAATTGCGAGATACAAACTCGAAATTGCAAGTTGTAAAGTCGGACTTGCGTGATATAAACTCGAAATTGCAAGTTGTAAAGTTGGACTTGCGTGAAATAAAGTCAGAATTGCAAGTTGTAAAGTTGGACATGCGTGATATTAAGTCAGAATTGCAAGTTGTAAAGTTGGACTTGCATGATATAAAGTCAGAATTGCGTGATACAAACTTTGAAATTGCAAGTTATAACGTCGGACTTGCGTGATATAAAGTCAGAATTGCAAGTTGTAAAGTCGGACTTGCGTGATATAAAGTCAGAATTGAAAGTTGTAAAGTCGGACTTGCGTGATATAAAGTCAGAATTGCAAGTTGTAAAGTCGGACTTGCGTGATATAAAGTCAGAATTGAAAGTTGTAAAGTCGGACTTGAGTGATATAAACTCGAAATTGCAGGTTGTAAAGTTGGACTTGCGTGATATAAAGTCAGAATTGCGAGATATAAACTCGTAATTGCAAGTTGTAAAGTCGGACTTGCTTGATATAAAGTCGGACTTGCATGATATAAAGTCAGAATTGCAAGTTGTAAAGTCGGACATGCGTGATATAAAGTCAGAATTGCAAGTTGTAAAGTCAGAATTGCGAGATATAAACTCGAAATTGCAAGTTGTAAAGTCGGATTTGCATGATATAAAGTCAGAATTGCGAGATATAAACTCGTAATTGCAAGTTGTAAAGTCGGACTTGCGTGATATAAAGTCAGAATTGCAAGTTGTAAAGTCGGACTTGCGTGATATAAAGTCAGAATTGAAAGTTGTAAAGTCGGACTTGAGTGATATAAACTCGAAATTGCAGGTTGTAAAGTTGGACTTGCGTGATATAAAGTCAGAATTGCGAGATATAAACTCGTAATTGCAAGTTGTAAAGTCGGACTTGCTTGATATAAAGTCGGACTTGCATGATATAAAGTCAGAATTGCAAGTTGTAAAGTCGGACATGCGTGATATAAAGTCAGAATTGCAAGTTGTAAAGTCAGAATTGCGAGATATAAACTCGAAATTGCAAGTTGTAAAGTCGGATTTGCATGATATAAAGTCAGAATTGCGAGATATAAACTCGTAATTGCAAGTTGTAAAGTCGGACTTGCGTGATATAAAGTCAGAATTGCGAGATATAAAGTCTGACTTGAGTGATATAAACTTGCGAGATGTAATGTTGCGTTTAAGTCTTCCTCGGAAGTTCATATTTACGAGTTGAGAGGTCGTGTTTGCGTCGTCTGGTGCGTTCGAGTCACTTTGGTCATAGCAGTATGGAGGTGCACCTGCTCTTAATGAACTACACAAGAGATTTAAACTCTTCTTCTAGAAAATGAAGAACAAAAAATGTGCACCAGGTGTGTTTTACCGTGTTTTAATTTATAAAGCCGCTGTAAACTTTATCGTTAAATCTGATATTGCTATAAACTCACAATTCTGACTTTATTACTCCCTATTGTGAGTTTATATCAAAAAGTCCGAATTTTGAGAAATAAGTCGCAATTAACTTTTATTTTTTATTCAGTGACGGAAATTTCTCAACTCGTAAATATGAACTTCCCAGGAAGACTTGAATGCACCATTATTGCGAGTTTATATAACGCAATTCTGACTTTTATAACTTGCAATTGTGAGAAAAAAAAGTCTCTCTTAAAATCTTAATCTTAAGTTAAAATCTTTTAAATTGTTTTGTTCGGTGGCGGAAACAAACTTGCATTCTTTCTTTTGTGGAAAATAAAAATGAGTTTTCCATACAATTACATGTTTAAAATTGTATAATTAAATGTGTTTTTTTTTGTATGATAATTTATTGTTTTAAATGAATGTTTTTTCCATGCAATTCCAATAAATGAGCACTGAAGCTGTCATGCTTCACAAGGATGCCAAAACACCATAAAACTATCATAGTTCATACGAATAATGCATGTTCTAAGTCAGAGGTTTTCAAAATTAATGTAGAGAAAAACTGTTCATTAAAAAAAAATTAGATTACAGTAAAATAAATAAATACAAATTAAAATGGATAAACAAAAAAGACAATAAGAAATACAATAATGTGTAAATAAATAAATAAATTATGCATCTAACAGTGTACAGTGCTATAATGAGTAGAAAAATGTAATAATTAACTTCAAAAACGGAACATTTTGCAAATAATATTTAGACACAGGGCCTAAAACTATCCATAAATATTGTTTACCTGCCATGAAAGTGTTTTTTTGTTGTTGTTGCAAAAACAGGCAGTTATGACACCAACATTTTAGATACCAGTGAAAATTCACAATTTCAGGTGCAGAAATGTAATAAAGTAATCAAATCTAGTCTTCACTGTATAAATTAAACATACTTATTAAAGTTACAAAAGTTCAATTCAGTTGAGTCGAGAGTAGTGAGTGATTGTTCTTCGTCTCCTGTTGTTTGGTTAACACTAAGGCGGCAGAGGGATATTAGGCTACTGTCCCTTTAAGAGCCGCACGAATCCAATATACTGATACACGTGTTTTCTTTCTCAGCTGTTTATGTTCACTGAAGACATGTTAATGAGGTGACTCGCCAATATGGGCCTTTTCAAGTGCAAGCAGACGCGACGAGAACTTACTGTTTTTTTAATGTGACATTTTACCGTTAAAATCACACATTTTTTGTGTTTTTTTTACAGTGTGGAAACCGAACGTAACTCGCTCCCGCTAAACTTTAAATCTTTGAATTCTTGCATCGTGAACAACACAAGTCCACACGATTGTGACTTAAAGTTTGCTAAGAAGTATTTCCTCCTAAAGCAAGGCGGGATATGGCTCTGGTAAGCTTGTCCACAGCAGATTACAAGCCCAGTGCATTATGGGTGTTACAGTTTGCCTACCGATTTGTCAAACAGAAAGACAACCGCCTTTTTTCTCTGTACTCTCTAGTCGGGTAGCACTGATTTAAAAGTGTTTCGCCTTTCGACTGCAAAGTCTGCCAAGTTATAATTAAAATCTGATTTTGCCAGTGTTGCCGTGCCACATTGACAGCTTTGTCTTTCTTCATTGGCATTAAGAGGCCAAAAGTGTTGAATAGAACGACTGTGCACATTATTTCAGCCATTTACTGGAACATGCCACGCTTTTCCGGTGTGCTAATCATGTCTGCTTCCGTCTAAAAACAAGATTTCTGATAATACGAGCGTATTCCTCTCTCGTGTTCCGGCGCTGAGAGGAACTTCTGAGAAGGGCCGTTAACTAATCCGTTCCCCTCTTCAAAATAACGGTCCCATAACGCTTTTGTTTCGCAGCGACAGAAGAACCATTGTTGTTTCCTTTCAGTGAAAGGTTCTAATTAGAACCGCGAAGAACATTCTAAAAATCTAAAGAACCTTCTGCGGAAGATCAAAGATTAATAGATAATATGTCCATACGACACAGTATTACAGGATGTGTTTCTGCTGTATGTCATCTTTACTAGCATGTTGAGTCAAACGCATCTGAAAACGCTGATTCGTCTCCAGGCAACAGTCACCTAGGCGATCCCTCCATGACAACAGAGAGAGAGATAGAGAGAGAGGATGAAAGTTGTGTAAGAGTGTTTTTTTGATGTAATTTAGAGCACAGTTACATTTCATTCAGGACGTAATCATTTAATCCGCAGGGAGCATGTGAACGCATCCCTGAGAAACAGCCAGACTGCACCGGAAACACTCGCTTAACAGTGTGTGTAACTACTCTCAAACTACCGGCTGGTGTAGACTGATCTTAGCTTTGTGCAGGATATGTTCTCGACTCGATCACTGCTTGTTCCACATGTGATTTGAGGTCACACTCCTCTCAGGTTCATCTTTATTCACTCTCTGTTCACACACTTCTTCTCTTAGTCGTTGCTATGGTGACCCGATGGCTTGCAGTGAGATGGGGGGGTTTTGCTGGTGTCAATCACCCGTGTGGCAGGATCTAAATCAGGACCCATCAGGGCTGGCCAACACACTGCCTATCTGAAACTAAACCTTTTATTTTCTTAAAAATAATACGGAAAAAACAGCAACAATCTAAATATTGTATTTGAAAATAAACACACATTTGGTTGCAATACAATAAATAAGGTGAAGTTAATTAATAAAAAAGAAAAAAAATTAAATTAAATAAGTCAATAATTGTGTAAATAAATAAATAATACATATACAGTGCTGTAGTTAGTAGAACATTTTATAATTAACTTAATATATAATATAACAAAAAATATCTGTATCATAAATTAATAATATAAATGTTTTAACACTGCGACATTATTTTTTTTTCTTCGATATTTGATTCAGTTTTGATTTTTACTAAATTGTGTGATTATTATGATTCAGGAGTATTTTGGTATAGTTAAGTTAGTTTTATATTCTTTTTTAATTCATATTATTAAACAAAACAACTGCCGTTTTTATTATAGAATACTTTCGAGGAATGACAATAATTTATGATATTATTCAGCAATCGGCACATGATTTTTTCCTAGGGATGCACCGATATGAAAACTTATGTCTTATTTTATATAAAGAAGAAAGCCGATAACTGATATATTGGCCGATAAATCTAAATCCAAATTTTTATATAGTTTTTGAGAGCCTGGTTACAAAAAAATAATAAAAGTCTCACCATTAAATCCAGGAAATAATCCAGTATTTATCGGCTTTAATACATCGGCTAACTTTTCTTATCGGGCCGATAACGATAACATTAAAAATGAACATATATCAGCTGATACCGATATGGTGGCCGATACTTTTTTCTTTTTCATAATAATGCACCGGTGCTCTTAATATTAGTCTGTAAATATGTAATATTTGTCCCTCCTCATGTTGAATGAGTTGTCATTGGCTCTGTGATTCCCTCCCGCACCCTGAGAAAGGCTCTTGGATCTCCGGATCTCATATAAAAACACTCAAATTGAAGTAAATAGCGTTTCTTGCTTCGGCTCGATCTCTCCTTCACAGAGCCGCTGCTGTTCTCCTGCCCGGCGGCCGAAGAGCAACTCCATTCCTGAATCTCATGATTCATCTGCAGAATTAATTTATTGCCTGAAACATCCTCTTCATTCAAAGGGAATTAAAGGCATGAAGTAAACAATATATTTATATAACACCATTTATTTATTTATTACAATTATAATGTTTATTATTAGTCAAACCTTTATATTTATTGTTAATAAATTATTATTATTTAACAAAACAAATATTTATATTTATTTATGTTATTTAGCAACATTAATAAAAATATATATATATTTTTTTACTATTATTATTTAAACTTGCTTGTATTAATCAAATATTTATTTTTATTAATAAATTATATATATATATATATATGAAATACACAAACAAAATTTAATAACAATTATTAC
Source organism: Rhinichthys osculus (assembly GCA_029959095.1). Lineage (NCBI taxonomy): Eukaryota > Metazoa > Chordata > Actinopteri > Cypriniformes > Leuciscidae > Rhinichthys > Rhinichthys osculus. The sequence goes on along the minus strand of JARWKJ010000003.1, from coordinate 59,376,448 downwards.
AGACAAATAATGGTATTTTACAACAACAATAAAATGACATGTATTTTTTTATTTATTAATTAATATTATTATTATTTAGCAACATTAATAATACTTATTATTATTATTTATAATTTTTACTATTATTATTTAAACCTGTATGAATCAAATATTTATTTTTTAACAAATAATTATTTAACAACACACACACACATATACATATATATATATATATATATATATATACAATGAATACACAAACAATATTTAATAATAATTGTTCTTGCACAAAAATAATGGTATTTATTAATAATAAAGTAATAATTTTATTGTATTATTTATTTATATTATTTAAAAACAATTTTTTAAAAATAATTTTCCCGTCTTCATGTCATTTTGGATTATAAGTAGAATGTGAAAACATGCGCCGATGCTCCGGACGCTGCCATTGTAAAGCTGGTTAATTATTTCCGTTATTATTAATGATTCCAGTCCAGCAGAGGCTTGTGACTGTAACTCTGCACACGAGGACTCGTGATTCGTCTCAGACACACATACATACACAGAGAGAGAGAGAGAGAGAGAGAGAGAGAGAGAGAGAGAGAGAGAGAGAGAGAGAGAGAGAGAGAGAGAGAGAGAGAGAGACAGTGACAGTGACAGTAAAAACACAGATCCTGACAATGAAGAACTCTGTCATCAATATCACGAAGCTCTTAGTGTGTACAAACAAACCCTAGAGCAAACAAGGAAGAGCACACAGAACAATTATTTCAAGCAATGGAGGAGTCGGTGAATACCAGTAACTTCTGGAACATTAAGAACATTAAGAACTTTTGGAAAATCAAGAACTTCTGGAACATTAAGAACCTTAAGAACTGTTGGAACATTTGGAACTCTCTCTGGATAACAGGAAAGAACACTCCCTCCGTTCACGGCTTGCTCTGTTGACTTTGAGAAGGATTGGGATTCGATCTGGCATGAAGGACTCTTCCTGTTAAACTACGGAAAAATGGGATTGAAGGGAAAACATTTGATTTGATCAGCAACACCATGTTTAGAAACAACACACGTGCTGTAAACATAGAGAACAAACAAACACAGAACGAGGAGTCCGTCTATGAAAATGTATTGTATTTATTTACTTATTAATTGGTTTTAAAAATGTTGTTTATGCATAACAAAATCATTATTTTGTTTGTTGCTCATGTAATTGCAATGGCACGTCATGCCAATAATGCTCATTTGAATTAGAGAGAGAGAGAGAGAGAGAGAGAGAGAGAGAGAGAGAGAGAGAGAGAGAGAGAGAGAGAGAGAGAGAGAGAGAGAGAGAGGTTGAACAACAACAGGCAAGCGTGAAGCGAGCGACAGAGAAACACTGAATGCGTTCGGGAGAAGCAGCCGTGACTCTCTCTCTAATGAAGTGTGATGACAGTCTCTCTGGATTAACTGTAAGTCACCAGCTTCCTCTGTCTGTGTGTGTCCATTATTTCACAACGTATTAGTGGACCACTGCATCTAATAGCAGATATCACTGTGTCATTGTGTCATTTTCAGAGCGATTGACTTTTGTACTTTGTACAGTGAGTGAAGGAGTGCAGTGTTAAACTGACTCAGGGTTTAATACAGTAAAGTCTAGTGTACTTGTACTCTGAATGACACACACACACACACACACACACACCACTTGCTGCTGTCATTTACCGTGTTGTTTTCACTCTCTCTCTCGGTGTGAATATCCTGCGCTCTGTCCAACAGGAGGCGACACTGATTTGAAACATTGTCAGCGTATAGGATGCTTGTTTGCATGTTTGTTTATTATTAATAGGCTACTAGTAAAGCCTGCATGGCATTTATTTATTTATTTATTTATTATTATTATTATAATAAACCTGCATGGCATTCAATTATTCAGAATATCTATTGATTATTATTAATAATAATAATGAAACTGGCATCTGTTTGTTTATTTGTTTGTTTGTTTGTTTATAACAACGACTAATAATAATAAACCTGCATGGCATTTATTTATTTATCATATCTATTTATTATTAATAATAATAATAAAAATGAAACCTAATGGCATTAATTTATTCATAATATCTATTTATAACTATTATTAATAATAATAATAATGAAACTCGCATTTGTTTGTTTGTTTGTTTGTTTGTTTATAACGATGAACTATAATGATGAAACCTGCATGGCATTCATTTATTCATAATATCTATTTATTCATAATAATAATAATAAAACCGGCATTTATTTATTTGTTTGTTTGTTTGTTTATTTATTCATAACAATGACTAATAATAATAATGAAACCTGCTTGGCATTCATTTATTCATATCTGTTTATTAATAATAAGAAGAATTAAAATGGCATTTATCTATTTAATTAATGAATTATTCATAACATCGACTAATAATAATGTAACCAGCGTGGCATTCATTTATTTGATAAATCTATTTATTATAATTTTTCCTCAAACATACACTAATTGTAATATTTATTTATTATTTATTAATAATAATAATAATTGTTAATGGAGGACTAGAAATGATCTCAATGAAAAAGTTATCAATTTAATAATTATTCAAACATAAAAATGGAAATAAAAAAAATCACTTAATAGAATTGTAAAAATCACTCATGTTTATATAGTATATTATTTTGATAGTTTCATATGCTTAAATATGTTGAAAGTTCAAAACATGATGTTTTATGTTTAAAATGGACAGATTGAAGGAAATCATGTTTTAAAATGTAGTTAAATAAAAATAATAAAAAAACATTAATAAATCCTTTAAATGTGTATGTTATTAAATATATATATATATATATAATGTATTTAAATGTTAAATATGTTAAAAAGCATATGATGTATTATATGTTTAAATGGACAAAATACTAGTTACTAGTAAATTTGACTAGTTTATCTAACTACATTAACATGAATGAAACGGTTTTATGTGTGTCTATTAATCCGTCCATTTAATGGCGTTATTTCCATTAGTTCGTCTGATTAAACTGACAACTCATCCCTGCATTATATGTTCAACCGTCCTCCACGCCTGATCTGTGACGTGTGTGTGCGTGTGTGTGTGTGTGTGTGTGTGTCGTTGAGGAGCTCATGCTGAATCACGTCACCTGACTGTGTGTGTGTGTGTGTTCTCAGGGTGTTAGGGTGTTGTGCTGCTAAATTGAGTCTGAGCAGTTGAGTCTGTGTGTGTGTGTGTGTGTGAGTGTGTGTGTGTGTGTGTTCTCAGGGTGCTGTGCTGATAAATGGAGTCTGAGCAGTTGTGTGTGTGTGTGTGTGTGTGTTCTCAGGGTGCTGTGCTGATAAATGGAGTCTGAGCAGTTGTGTGTGTGTGTGTGTGTGTGTGTGTTCTCAGGGTGCTGTGCTGATAAATGGAGTCTGAGCAGTTGTGTGTGTGTGTGTGTGTGTGTGTGTGTGTTCTCAGGGTGCTGTGCTGATAAATGGAGTCTGAGCAGTTGTGTGTGTGTGTGTGTGTGTGTTCTCAGGGTGCTGTGCTGATAAATGGAGTCTGAGCAGTTGTGTGTGTGTGTGTGTGTGTGTGTGTGTGTTCTCAGGGTGCTGTGCTGATAAATGGAGTCTGAGCAGGTGTGTGTGTGTGTGTGTGTGTGTGTGTGTGTGTTCTCAGGGTGCTGTGCTGATAAATGGAGTCTGAGCAGGTGTGTGTGTGTGTGTGTGTGTGTGTGTGTGTGTTCTCAGGGTGCTGTGCTGATAAATGGAGTCTGAGCAGTTGTGTGTGTGTGTGTGTGTGTGTGTGTGTTCTCAGGGTGCTGTGCTGATAAATGGAGTCTGAGCAGTTGTTCACCAGAGGCTACGGCAGGAACAGCTACAACAGCATCACGAGCGCCAGCAGTGACGAAGAGCTTCTCGATGGAGCCGGCGTCATCATGGACTTCCACACAACAGAAGACGACAACCTTCTCGATGGGGACGCGTCTCCAGGTACACATACACACACTCCTCCACACACTCTTACACACTCCTACAGACGCCGCCTTATGAGACTGAGGGTGTGTTTACACTAGAGATGCACTGATATGAAGATTTTGGCCGATACCGATAATTCTTTATATTTGAAAGCCGATGACCGATATATCGATATATATATAATTTTTGAGAGTCTGATTACAAAAACAAAAGTCTCACCATTAAAACCCATGTCCCAACCTCACAATTATAATAATGTTCTGATTATAATTTGATGTAGTCGGGGGAATCCCTGCCGCCGTTTTGAAGTGCGTCACTTTCGTGAAGTGACCGAGGGAGGTTTATATGGACAGCCTATCATATCATATACAACATATCCCACAATGCAACACGATTGTGACGTCACCACAGATCTCGTCTAATCACCACCACAAACAACTCTGATATATTAATTATGATATTTTAATTTAAAACAACCCAAACACATCTATATACATTTGGATGCTGCATTAAACAAATTCTTAAAGGAAAAAAATAAATAAATAATAAATCAACTCGAAAGCTGACTCTAACTTTACTGACGCTAACTTTACTGAGGTTAACTTTACTGAAGCTAACTTTACTGACGCTAACTTTACTGACGCTAACTTTACTGACGCTAACTTTACTGAAGCTAACTTTACTGACGCTAACTTTACTGACGCTAACTTTACTGAAGCTAACTTTACTGAAGCTAACTTTACTGAAGCTAACTTTACTGACGCTAACTTTACTGACGCTAACTTTACTGAAGCTAACTTTACTGAAGCTAACTTTACTGACGCTAACTTTACTGAAGCTAACTTTACTGACGCTAACTTTACTGAAGCTAACTTTACTGACGCTAACTTTACTGAGGTTAACTTTACTGAGGCTAACTTTACTGAAGCTAACTTTACTGACGCTAACTTTACTGAGGTTAACTTTACTGACGCTAACTTTACTGACGCTAACTTTACTGAGGTTAACTTTACTGACGCTAACTTTACTGACGCTAACTTTACTGAGGTTAACTTTACTGAAGCTAACTTTACTGACGCTAACTTTACTGAGGTTAACTTTACTGAGGCTAACTTTACTGACGCTAACTTTACTGAAGCTAACTTTACTGAAGCTAACTTTACTGACGCTAACTTTACTGAAGCTAACTTTACTGACGCTAACTTTACTGAAGCTAACTTTACTGACGCTAACTTTACTGAAGTGAACTTTACTGACGTTAACTTTACTGATGCTACTTTACTGACGCTAACTTTACTGACGCTAACTTTACTGACGCTAACTTTACTGACGCTAACTTTATTGAAGCTAACTTTATTGAAGCCAACTTTACTGACGTTTACTTTACTGACGCTAACTTTACTGACGCTAACTTTACTGACGCTAACTTTATGGAAGCCAACTTTACTGAAGCTAACTTTATTGAAGCCAACTTTACTGACGTTTACTTTACTGACGCTAACTTTACTGACGCTAACTTTACTGACGCTAACTTTACTGACGCTAACTTTACTGAAGCCAACTTTACTGACGCTAACTTTACTGACGCTAACTTTACTGACGCTAACTTTACTGAAGCTACTTTACTGACGCTAACTTTACTGACGTTAACTTGCTAACTTTACTGACGCTAACTTTATTGAAGCTAACTTTACTGAAGCTAACTTTACTGACGTTAACTTGCTAACTTTACTGACGCTAACTTTATTGAAGCTAACTTTACTGAAGCTAACTTTACTGACGTTAACTTGCTAACTTTACTGACGCTAACTTTACTGAAGCTAACTTTACTGAAGCTAACTTTACTGACGTTAACTTGCTAACTTTACTGACGCTAACTTTATTGAAGCTAACTTTACTGAAGCTAACTTTACTGACGCTAACTTTATTGAAGCCAACTTTACTGAAGCCAACTTTACTGAAGCTAACTTTACTGAAGCTAACTTTATTGAAGCCAACTTTACTGAAGCCAACTTTACTGAAGCTAACTTTACTGAAGCTAACTTTACTGAAGCTAACTTTACTGAAGCTAACTTTACTGATGCTAACGTCTGTCATTGTTTCTATAGTCTTACGTTATAATCGTAGCGTTACGCCGTCACACCTGAGTGTTTTGTACCAGACTGCACACACACGAGCAGCGGATCTTGCTCGTTGTTTCACTTCCCGGGAGATGTAGTTCATCGAGCGATTTTCACATAAAACTAAATGTTACTCTTCTGTTTCATGACAAACTGCGACTTTCTTGACTTTCATAATTATCTTTTAAATTGACAAACATCATATGTGTAATTCAGGGCACAGTTCAGACGGAATAAAAAGATAAGTTGTCTCTCGCCATAGACTACCGTACATATTTTTTCCGAAATAAGGTCCCATGAGCCGGAAGCGGAGGGGGAGGGGCTTAGGCTCTCTATACGCTGATTTCACGCAGCCGCCATTTTGAAATCGAAAGCGAGGCTCTGGTGGGAAGAACCCCGGAAGTACAGATACCAAGTACCAACCTGAAGCTGCTGCCGCGATTTACACTATTGGATGTTAATATCCAATATAGGATATGTATATAGTTCGTTCCTGCTTCTTTATTAACTTTCGGAATTATATATATATATATCTAAAAAAAAAATTATAAATGAATTTCACTGTATATAATCTAAAGTATGAAAGAAATGTATGTACATTTTTAGAATAACTATTTTCTACATTAAACACAACACTACGCCATCGCATTCGCGACTCTCCTATGATTAAAGGCGGCACTTCCGGTTTAGTTCCCACCGGAGCCTCGCTTTCGATTTCAAAATGGCGGCTGCGTGAAATCAGCGTATTGCAGTTCCCGCCAGTAGTCGGCACTCGTGCGACGTAAGCAGCGACGCACATCCGAGTGCACGAGGCGGAGTTAGCGAGTGAAGGGCGGGATCATTTCGGACTGGAACGCAGCAATAGTGAGCACAGATCCACATTTCGGGAATCCCCCGGAAATAGTAGACCATCCCGGGATTCTGACACACTCTTTTCAACACACTATGCTTTGAGACACACTTATTTTAATCTCACACACTGTCTAGGACGGATAGTGTGGACATTGAGACGCAGGGCTGGTCAGTTCCTGATCTCACTCGATTGAATATTCAGTTTCAAACACATTTTTGAAACTGTCATGTTGAAATAAGTGCTAGTGATTGTTGTTTTCTACTATATTAATTTAATCATGTCAGTATAAGAAATGCTGCATGAACGAACCACAGCTCAAGTGCTTATTATTATTATTAGTAGTAGTATTTTTAACAGACACCTCTTAGAGTTATTATGTTCACTCATGATTTGTAAGAAGTCTCTTCTGCTCACCAAGGCTGCATTAATTTGATTAAAAATACAGTAAAAACAACAATATTGTGAAAATATTATTACAATGTAAAATAACTGTTTTCTATGTGAATATATAGCAGAATGTAATTTATTCCTGCGATCAAAGCTGAAAATTCATCATTACTTCAGTCTTCAGTCCTATTAATGATGAAATCACTCTAATATGATGATTTGCTGCTCAAGAAACATTATTATCAATGTTGAAAACAGTTTATTTTTGGGGAAACATCTTTTCCGGATTATTTGATAAAAATAAAGTTCGTAAAAGAACAGCATTCATTTGAAATATAAATCTTTTGTAATATTAAATATGCATTTACTGTCACTTTTCATCAATTTAATGCATCCTTGCTGAGTAAAAGGATTCATTTCTTGAATTTGCCCTGAAGAAGGCCAAAGAGGCCGAAACATGTTGGCATATGTTTTTTAATGGATAGCCAAGTTTAAATAAAGGCTTTTTGAACTTATATTCCTTTTGAGTGCCTCAGAATTACTGTTTATTTGGGATTAATTTCTTTCTTCTGAGTGGAAGTGTGTATTGGGTCAGTGTTTCTTCTGGCACAAACGCGCGGCCGTTGCTATTGGGTGCTTCTTCTGTGAGTGTGTGTCTTTATTAGTGGATTAGTGTCTTCAGTATGAAGAGAGCTTTACACACAGAAGTGTGTTTTCTGCATGAGATCCGTTCCTCATTAGTAGGTTCATTATTCATGAGTCCGGCAGAGCTTTGTTGAATGGACCAGCAAACACAACAAGAGTCTCTGAAACATGGAGGTGTCTCATTTCATCCAGCAATCTCTGCGCTGTCAGACTCTCTCAAAGACTCGTCGCCTGTCCGACACGGGCCGGCACTGAGGGGCAAACCAGGTACGGCTCGGGGTTTGGGGGGAGAACAATCGAATTGCAAGTTTTCTGAGGAAAAATTGTGATTTTTAAAATGCGATTTAAAAAAGAAAAAGAAACCAGGTTTGCTGTGCTTGTTTGTAGGGCTGCACAATCTGGACAAAATTTGTGACTAGATATCAATATGGCTTTATAATAATAATACAAATATTAATATTAAATAAAATATAAAAACTACTAAATAAACACAGAATATAAAAATTTACTATTGTAATATTTAAATAAAAAATAAATATTGAAGAAAAACAATATGAAAATATGTTTTGTACATTACAACTGTAAAATTTACTTTAGTTAATTTCTTTGTGTACAATTTGAACAACATTTTGTAAATCAATAATAGTAATAATAATAATTATTATTATTATTAAATAAAATAAGAAATATTACTCTTATAATATTTCACAAAAAAATTGAATTATTATTAAATACAATATAAAACATTACTTTTATTTTATTTACAACTGTAAAATTACAATACTAATATTTATGGCTGTTTTGATTTAATTTCTTAATGCACAATTTGGCCCAAAATTGATATATCAATATGGATATAAAATGATAATAATTATTGTTGGTGTTATTTTTAATAAATAATGTGCACTAAAACAAAACACTAAATTACATTATTACTATTGTGATATTTCATTGTAAAATAATACATATTGTATTAAAAAACCCAATATAAAACATTTCTTTTATTTTACATTACAACTGTAAAATTACAATATTAATATTTATGGTTGTTTTAATTTTGATTTCTTTATGCACCTTTTGCCCTAATATTCTGTGAGCATATATCAAATATATCATATATGGGTAAAATAATATATACTACAAATTACAAAATAAAAATATTACTATTGTAATACTTCACTGTAAAATAAAAGTTAATATTTAAGAAAAACTATAATAATAAGACTTTTTATTTTACATTAAAACTGTACAATTACAAGACTAACCTTAATGGTTGTCTTTTAAACATTAAATCATCAAGCTTTTATCCTGATACCCTTATGTTTAGGCATGTTACCTTCACGAATACACAATTAGCGATTTCGTTTTTAATAATCGTGCAGCCCTAAAACCAGTCTAGAGAGCTACTTTATTAAACGATGGGGAATCAGGTGTAAAACTGGCATGACTGAAGGCGAGTCGGACCGGAAACGTGTGTATATAAAGAAATGCCACATGGGAACCAGTTTGACTGCCCTGTCACCTTGAAGGCGGCGTTCCAGTGAGTTCAGACTGGTATCCACTTACTCCGGTTGTTGCTGTATGTGAGTACGTGTCAGATGTGTGTTGCTGTTTATAACCTCGGTGTGATGAAGAGGGTCTCTGGCGCTTCACCCTCACAGGTGTTCAGTTTCAATGCTCCGCGTGTGATGATTTCTGAACCAGAAAACACTAGCAGGACTGAGGCGCTTTGATTTAAACACCATAACAAAGCCTATGGGTGACCTCATCACATAGTCCAGAGCTGTTGCCTGGCAACAGCAGGATTATTGCTAAAGGTAATGGTGATTGTGGGGTGTGAAGGTCTACTTTCTTGAGTACTGAAATAAGGTTCTAGGTGCTTGTGTGTGTATGAGTGTGTGTGTGTGTGTCAAGTCAAGCCACCTTTATTTATATAGCGCTTTTTACAATGCAGATTGTTTCTAAGCAGCTTTACTAATTTAGTTCATTTATATATATAGCCGCTCTGGAGAAAACAGTGATGTCATCGTCCAGCTCAGTTCAGTTCTCATATAATGGTGGCAATGCAGGAGATCAATAATATTGTTGAATATTAAGTGTCCCCAACTAAGCAAGCCAAAAGCCAAGTCGACAGTGGCAAGGAACCAAAACTCAGGTAACAGAATGGTTGGGAAAAAATATCATCAGAAATTGTTCAATTGTTAATTATTAATCACAAATGGCAAAAAAAGCCATGATTGGTCTAAGGTTTTGAAATGGTGTCTACTGTCTATATAATGCAAAGGCTTTGTGTGCTGCTTTCATCTCATATTTAGGCTGAAATATCTCCGATATCTAAGAAGTAGGTCTTATTTACACAGTTGTGTATAACGTTACATTTTGAAGACATCGTAATATCATTTTATCGTTCCATGATACAAACAGACAGGCTAGCCGCTAGCAAACCGAACGCGACGGTTTTTTATTCATTTATTTTTATTAGATATAAGAAAAACATGAAACATTAACAACTATAACAAGACATCCAATAAGATAATAACAAAACAAAAAAATGGTGTACATACAATAAAGCGAATGCGACGTGTGTGAGCGCGTCTAGAACGTGCTGACGTCATCGGCTGCCGCATTGACGCACTGCAGTGACGCAATCACGCTGCTGTCTTCTCAATCTCACTCATTCAGCGCTGCTGATCATGGCCGCCGCTCTCTCTCCTGCTGCTCGAGCGCGCCTGTGACCCGAGGATCGCGATGATCGGTGTGGAGGAGGTCTCCGCAGACCCGTATCTCCCGTACGACGGTGGAGGGGACACGATCCCCCTGCACGAGCTGAGCGGCAGAGGTACGTCACTATTCGACCGACCGCGGACCGAGACACTCATCGCCGATAATCGATAATGCGTATCAGCCTGTATGCGCGCGCGTCATGCGTGTTGTCAGCGTGTTGTCAGTGTCGGTAAGCTTTGAGCGCGTTTGCTGACAGGAGACAGTTTTTCACACGTACTAATCGGTGTGTGTTATTACATCAGTGGGAGTGTGTTGCAATGCACTCATAATAACGTGTTGCATTTGCAACACAGATGCAAAAACGCACATAATGCGACAGTTCACTCGTCTCGCACACTCATGCGAATGTATGCAGTGTGTTATTTTTTTATGTGCGTTATCAGAATTAAAATGTGATTTATTTATTTGTGACATGCGTGTATTTTGTGCATGCGTATGTGTGGGTTGCTAGACTTGTTTTGCTACACCAAAATCAGATAATTATATAGTTTAGATCTACTGATGGCATTGGGTTTGGTTTAGCGCACAGCAAATATCATAAACTTAGTAAATGGACACTGTAGCATCTGTGAGTGTGTGTTTTGCACCCTTATCTCAGGAGATCTCAAGGTCTGTGTTATGTATTTTTGTTATTGCGTCCTGGATTATAGGGTTGTTATAGTGGACTAAAAGAAACCATGACAAAGCTTTTTCATTGCTTATTTTACTTACATTTATTTTATTTCAGCTAGTTGCCTAGGCAATATCAAAACTAGTACAAAAAAATTAATAAAACTATGCTATAGTAATAATACTAAAGTAACACAGAGTTGTTGAAATTGCCTGTCATTCATAATTCATAATTCCAACAGGAGAGACTTGTTGCTCTCCTCTGTGTGAGTGCCGTAATGCATTAAGGATAAAAGTCACATGACTTGAAGAATAATCCATCACGATTCGCTATGACCCTCCGCAGGGGCAGTTCTGAGGTCAGTGGATATTCGGGGCTTTAGCCCAAACTAAAATTGGGTATTTTTATTTAAAGAAAAAAGAAAAGCTTATTGTATTAGTGAAATAATTTAAACTATTAGCAAATAATATTTTATTTTTAAGTATGCATACATTCTACATGAATCAATGAAATTATAGCATATTTTCAATTCAAAAAGGCAAAATTGAATAAAAAAAAAAAGTTGAGTAATTTGCGTCACCGGATACTGTCGGTAGTTGAACATTTCTATTGTAAAACTGTTGTCAAATATAAAATGTTTATCTACCAGGCATTCATTCACTGTTAACACCCTTCTGTGAACGGGAAGCCCTGCCTTCTTTAATAATTTTGACATTGATGAGCTAGACTAACTTTAGTCATCCTAACAAACAGAGCGGAGCGTAAAGGAGTGCATCAGAGCAGCATCAAGAATATCAAATACATTTCAGTGAATCTCTTATTTGCATCTTAAGTTTATTGCCAATAATTTTGACAGGTTTGCGAAATTGTAGGAGAGCTTTCTCCTACACTTTAGGGTTTTCCAAAAATTTGGGGTTTTCATAAGCTGTAAGCCATAATCATCAAAATTACAACAAATAAAGGCTTGAAATATCTCACTTTGCATGTAATGAGTCTATATGATATATTAGTTTTCACCTTTTAAGTTTAATTACTGAAATAAAATCTTATGCACGATATTCAAATTTTTAGAGTTTCAGCTGTCCCGAGCGTTGTTCACACTGGCCCCGGGCCATCGGGCAGTCCTTATTGTCGAGCCCTGTAACATTAACACGGGTCCTAAAGATCTTTCCTGATCATAACCCTTTTCCCAGTGATATTCCTCTGAGCTTTTCTCTTTTGTAATGTCTCTCAGCCATCTCTCTTTCTACAGTCTTTCTTCAAATCTCCCTCTTGCTCTCTGGACATGGACACGCCCCCTACTGCTGATTGGCTCACTGTCTCTCCTCCCCTATTATGAGTGAACACGCCCCCTACTGCTGATTGGCTCACTCTCTCTCCTCCCCTATTATGAGTGAACACGCCCCCTACTGCTGATTGGCTCACTCTCTCTCCTCCCCTATTATGAGTGAACACGCCCCCTACTGCTGATTGGCTCACTCTCTCTCCTCCCCTATTATGAGTGAACACGCCCTTACTGCTGATTAGCTCACTCTCTCTCCTCCCCTATTATGAGTAGACACGCCCCCTACTGCTGATTGGCTCCATAGGCAGCGTGAGATCTAATAGGCCTCATTCACACTTATGTACACTTCTACAGTGCCATCGCACCATAGATAGACTGTAAAAACATATGGACATAGTGTCCGTAACGTCACCCGTAGGTTTCTAAAGAGCATTGTTGAAGCCTAAAGTGGGCGGAGCCGGCCGTCGCCATCTTGGCAGCGTGTCACTCCCGGGTAAATAAATGGGCAAAAAGGCGATTAGCCGAGGTGACGTGACGCTAACAGACAGCAGACAACGGCTAGTAGTGACATCAGCGGCAATCCACCTGTCACTCAAGTGGCCACGCCCTTAATTATGCAGAACTTTAAGGCTTAATATAATTTAAACGGATGAGTTATAAAAAAAAATCACCCCCTCACAGTTGTCATGAAGGGCAAAATTAGCTATATAGACCAAAACCACTTTTTGTACCAGGCTGTAAACACATTTTTTTCTGCTGTAAAGTTGGACATTTTAACATGGGAGTCTATGGGATTGACTCTCTTTTGCAGCCGGTCTCTAGTGGCCAGTCGATGAACTGCAGTTTAACTCACTTCTGTGTTTGATTCAAGAGAGAGACCCGAAGGTTGCCGCTTGCATCGCACATCTGCGGTTAAAAAGGAAACTCAGAATTGATTAATCTCAATGCATGGGAGAATCGTTATTTTTTAACCCCTTCCTGACTGAGCAGATCGTTTCAAGTCAGTGCTTCGTTGCAGGCCACAAATGCTGCAGGCATTGCACAACTGATAATATATATATTGATAATATATCTGCTTCTGCGTTGCCTGTTATCGGCCCTGGATGAGGAGGAGCGCGACTCGCTCAATAAACCGTCCTTAAATATGCCGTCAGGTCATCCGTGAGCAAACGCCGGTTCAGTGTCGGACGAGCCACAGCACAAGCAAACACGTCTCTGTCATATTTAGCGAGTGCAGACGAACATGAACCCAACACAACACACACACTTCTCACCTCACGGGGTTAAATAGCACATCCCTTTAAAATGTTCGCTTTGGTTGACGTTTTCAGTGTAATGTTAAAATGTTAAATTGTGAAGCAGTTTTAAAGATATAAAAGCCTGTGAGACTTAAGGGCTGCACTCTTTCTTTTTTTTGTCTCAATTTTCAGTCGAAAATCCCTAAAACGAGTTCAATTTACTTGAAAAGCGTCAGATTTTAAGACTTGTGATCCTATTAGCTGTTGATTATTAAAATGATAAATGCAATATTAATATTATTGATATTAATGAAGTATTAAAATGTCTATTTTGTGTCTCCCTGAACTGGCAGATGTTTTTCACTTGTTTGTACTTAAAACATAAAAAGAACAAATTACACTCGTATTAAAGACATACTCTCTAAAAGTAACTCTTAATATTTATGCAATTTTTAGATGGAGGACCTGTAAAATAAGGGGAAAAACACTAGTTTCTGTTTTTTATAGTAACGCTCTGGTTACTTTCGCACTGCTTTTTGTTCACAATACCAGTATGTTGGTGTATTTCTGCATATATAATGTTTTAGCTCATTTGATTATGCTTTGAGCTGCTGATTAAAAAAGAAGCGTTTACCACATTTTACCATGCTTAAGTTGATTTCGTCCCGTAAGCAGTGCAACAATGTGATGGAGGCCAGTGTAAAAGGCTCGTGTGTGTGTGTTTGTGTTTGCGCTGTTGTAGGAATCAGGGACACAAAGATGATCTGCACAGGAAGTAAATGGACTTTAACATGCAGTTTAGTGAGAGCTTTAATTGCAGGTTTGGCTTGTAACCTGCACTGGCTCTTCCTCTCACACAAGCACACACACACTCTTCAGTGACACACGTCTGCTGTTGTGGCCTTGAGTCGGCCCGAGGGTCTCTCTGCTCTCTGTGAGTCAGCGGGACGCTTTGGTTCGCTGTACTCGTGTCGGTTCGGCTCGGAGGGAGACGTGTGCGTCTGGTTTAAGCTCTGCGGTTTGTTTGAACGCAGTAATCTTGCTCCTGTGAAGAACGTTGAGGGGATTTCTGGTAGTCAATAATTTTATCCCTCAAAACTGTAAATGTTCTCAAAAAAAAAAAAAAAAGTGCCTTTGAAAAAAATTCTTCATGCCTTAAAATAGCTTGAATGTAACTCGACACCCTTGCCTCATTTAGTATACGTGGTTCTATGAATATGCAAATTAGCCCCGCCTCCACTCACTCACTCAGCTCAGAGATCCACTGGTTGACGATCACTCGTTGATCTGATTGGTTACAAGGTCGTTTGTGACGTCAGAAACACCAGCGATTTCAAACCATGTGTTTTGGAGAAAATACTCAGCAATCCTGTCGACTTATGAATTTACACATGGTGTGTCTTAAAGCACATTAAAAACACCACATAGACATATAAACAACATTAAAAGCTTGACTTTCACCACAGGGGGACTTTAAATATATTTTGAGTTTATAGATTCTCTCAATATTGTTAAAGATTTAAATTTCCCTTTGTGATATCAGGTGACTGTCACATGACTAGTTGATTGCAGTATAAAATGAGTCTGAGTGTGTTGCTTTTCCACACCCTGTAGGCTATATGTGATTGTTTGTAAAATGTTAGTCACAAACAAATAAAGGCTTTATATATTGTTTTTTTTAAATTATCAAGTGC
The DNA here is from genome assembly GCA_029959095.1 of Rhinichthys osculus. Taxonomy (NCBI): domain Eukaryota; kingdom Metazoa; phylum Chordata; class Actinopteri; order Cypriniformes; family Leuciscidae; genus Rhinichthys; species Rhinichthys osculus. The sequence continues at coordinate 59,360,892 of JARWKJ010000003.1, read as the reverse complement.
CTTGTATATATTTAATAGCTAATGATCTTCAGTGTCCTACTCTACTTATCCTCTGTCATTGAGTTCTAACAGATTTGATAATAAATGAATATAAAATAAAATAATAATAAAATAAGCTATCAATATTAACACAAAACATTTATATTTATAAATTATATTAATATTTAAAAGTAGTAAGTGAAAAAATTGCTGTCAGCTATTTTTAAAAATATTAATACTAATTGATAACAATAAATCTATTTATTTCACAAAGTATAATAATTAATAAATAATAGTAATTAAATAACAATACAATAAGCTATTAATATGAACTCAAAACAATACAAAATATGAATTAATATTGTATTCATATTAAAAGGTATTAAAATGAAATAATAGCCATTATCTATTATTTAAAAAAAGAAAATTAATTAATAATCAAAATATTTGAATTAATAAAGAATAATAATAAAATGAGCAAATCTTTCACACTAAATATTTACTTAGTATTAAAATAAGAATAGCTGTTTATGAAAAATACACAATAAATAATAAAATTGCTTATTGCTAAATAATAAATAAATTGATAAAATTACTAATATTATTAATATTAACAAATTATTAAAACAAACTATTAGCTGTTTATTTTTAACAATATTAATAATAATTAAATAATAAACAAAATACATAATTAATTAAATTAATATTAACACAACAATGAATCAAGTCACCTTGATTATTAAAAATACTAACAGTAACTAATAAATATGGTTAGAATTCTTTCAATATGATTTCATCTTAGCTTTCAATATGATTTCATGCTTACTTTTTTCGCAAATGAGTCATGCTTTACTTGCGGTTTTGTGCCCTTATTAATAACACCTGCAGCCACACACACATTTTCCATCTCATGCGAGTCTAGATGTTGCTCTCGGCTGAATGCGGCCTGTGTTTGTCCTCCTCACATGATGCATGTATTTATATTTGTCTGTTTATACATTTCATGTGCTATTTCTGGGTTTACAGTAGCATATTTTTTTATTTTTTAATCAGTGTAACCTTGTTAGCTGTGAGTTGTTTTCTGAGTCACCGGGTAGATCTGTTTCTAGAAAAGGGAAGTGTGTACAAGTGAGTGTTTCTCTAGCGCGTGACGGTGTGTGTCGGATCTGTGTGGTAAAGCTGATTAGCTGATTATCAGCTGTTGTGCTGCGGTTCGGCCTCACCGGTCTCGGGACACCACACACACACACACACACACACACACACACACGTCCAGATGACCCAGATCTCGCCCTTCATCGAGTCGGCCACTATAGGCATCAGAAAAGATGTTGTAATGAGTGTTGAACGAAGGTGACTTCAGTTGAGGTTTGTTCAGTTCACTAACCCTCAAGTAAGAGCCACTAAATAGTAAGGGTGTAACGATTCACACGTCGAATCATCGGTCTCAAATCCTGCCCATGCAATTGCGCATCTTTCTTAGAAACATGGGACTTTTTAATTGTTTATTGTTTGGATATAATCATTGACGTCTACGGTAGTGCAAATCACCTTTTGAAAGTAACTTGGCACTTCAAATAACGATTGAATCATTACATCGTTACACCAGTAGGTGGCGACAAGTGACTGTTAAAAATGTGTTTGTCATTGAATCATTCATTCAAGAGATTCGTTCAAAAACGGTGATTCATCCAGTAATGAAACAAGTGAAGTCTTTACAAGTGAGTCATTGAATCATTCATTCAAGAGATTCGTTCAAAAACACTGATTCATCCAGTAATGAAACAAATGAAGTCTTTATGAATGAGTCGTTGAATCATTCATTCAAGAGATTCGTTCAAAAACGCTGATACGTCCAGTTATTAAACAAATGAAGTCTTTGAGTGAGTCATTGAATCATTCAAGAGATTTGTTCAAAAACGCTGATTCATCCAGTAATGAAACAAGTGAAGTCTTTATGAGTGAGTCATTGAATCATTCATTCAAGAGATTTGTTCAAAAACGCTGATTCATCCAGTTATGAAAGAAGTGAAGTCTTTATGAGTGAGTCATTGAATCATTCATTGAAGAGATTCGTTCAAAAACACTGATTCATCCAGTAATGAAACAAATGAAGTCTTTATGAATGAGTCGTTGAATCATTCATTCAAGAGATTCGTTCAAAAACGCTGATACGTCCAGTTATTAAACAAATGAAGTCTTTGAGTGAGTCATTGAATCATTCAAGAGATTTGTTCAAAAACGCTGATTCATCCAGTTATGAAAGAAGTGAAGTCTTTATGAGTGAGTCATTGAATCATTCATTCAAGAGATTTGATCAAAAACGCTGATTCATCCAGTAATGAAACAAATTAAGTCTTTATAAGTGAGTCATTGAATCATTCATTCAAGAGATTGGTTCAAAAACGCTGATTCGTCCAGTAATGAAACAAGTGAAGTCTTTACAAGTGAGTCATTCATTCAAGAGATTCGTTCAAAAACGCTGATTCGTCCAGTTATGAAACAAATGAAGTCTTTGAGTGAGTCATTGAATCATTCAAGAGATTTGTTCAAAAACGCTGATTCATCCAGTTATGAAAGAAGTGAAGTCTTTATGAGTGAGTCATTGAATCATTCATTCAAGAGATTCGTTCAAAAACGCTGATTCGTCCAGTTATGAAACAAATGAAGTCTTTATGAGTGAGTCATTAAATCATTCATTCAAGAGATTCGTTCAAAAACGCTGATTCATCCAGTAATGAAACAAATTAAGTCTATGAGTGAGTCATTGAATCATTCATTCAAGAGATTCGTTCAAAAACGCTGATTCATCCAGTAATGAAACAAATGAAGTCTTTATAAGTGAGTCATTGAATCAGTTTGAGTTTGTGTTCAGTGTTTTTACCACGCTCCTCCTCGTGTGTATTTGTAGGGTCGAACTACGCCATGTCTAACGGGGGGGGTGGAGGCGGGGCCAGTAGCTCCACGCACCTGCTGGACCTGCTGGAGGAGCCCATCCCCGGCGTGGGAACCTACGACGACTTCCACACCATCGACTGGGTCCGGGAGAAGTGCAAAGACCGAGAGCGCCACCGCAAGGTAACAGCGCATGTGGGAACGATGTGAACCTTCAGATCATGGTTTGAGTAGTTCTTCTTCACACTAGTGTATGTGTGTGTGTATATATACAGCAGATATGTGTATGCATGTATCAATATAGTTTTTTTTTTCATGATGTGGCTATTTTTAAATCTAATTAAATACTTCACACATGAAAGGAACTTAATCTACTTTTATTTATTTATTTTTTAAACTTTAATTACATTTCATTTACTTATTAATGTTTTGGGAGGAGCTTGAACTCCATCTTAATACATTTTTTTAACTCCTCATTGGTATTTATTATTATTTATTGCTTCAGTATTTACATTTTTGTGTTTTTTCAGTATTGTACATATTTATTTATTTTTGGAATATTTTTGGAACTCCATCTCTACATATTTATTTACTTTATTTTTGAAAACTGTTTCATTTTTATTTATTTATTTATTAAACTCCATCTCATATGCATTTATTATTATTATCTTCAGTATTTATTTGTTATTTATTTATCTACATATTTATTTATTTTTCAAAAAATTGAACACCATCTTTTATATGTATTTATTTTTGGAAATAAACTCAATCTCTATTGTATGTATTTTGATTGTTTTGTTATTTGCACGTTTTATCTATTTATTTGTGTAAACTTGATGCAAACCAAAAGATATGATTAATCATAACAAATGAATAAAATAAAAGTGCTTCATTACATTTCATTTTTGTTTATTTCCTACTTAATGTTTTGGGAGAAACATTATGGAATATGTATGTTAAAATCAGTCATACGACACATTGCGACTCAGTGCGAGCGTAGTAACATATAAATGAATGTTTTTTTTTAGGCAAATGAACTTCCTGCTGAACGGGAAGTGATACTGTGGTGTTAATAGTGACCCGCTACTGGGAGTCTGTCACATAGAAACTTTAGAGTCGGCAGCTTTTTTCGCATCTGTATTTACTCATGTTTTGCTCATCCGTGTAGATAAACAGTAAAAAGAAGGAATCAGCATGGGAATTCACGAAGAGCCTGTACGACGCCTGGTCAGGGTGGCTGGTGGTCACGCTAACAGGACTTGCATCAGGTAAACACCACACACACACGCTCTTGTACTATCACAATCTATCTTTGTGAGGTCATTCACTGACACAGTGCAATCTCTAGCTCCTTACCTAACCCTAAAGATCACACCTAACTGCCAAACACGAACCCTTACCCTGAACAATAATAATAATAATTAATAATAATCCCTAAAACCAAGTCTTGACCCTCAAACAGGACTTTAAACAGGGTCTCAAAAAGTGAGACCTCACTCACTCACATATCTTGGCCGGTCCTCACTCTTAAAGTGAGGACCGGCCAAGATATCCTTACTTTACTCTGTTTGTCCTCACTCTGATGGTCTCAAACTCAAACCGGTCCTCACAAAGATAGTCATACAAGTACACACACACACACACACACACACAGCTTTCCTCAAACTCACTTTCACACATCTATCCACCCACTCACTCATTTGCACACAAGGTCGTCAGATGCTAGCACAAGCGACGTTGTAACGCATATAAACAAATAAAAAAACTCATTGAATAAAAACATTTTGAGGACAGCTAATCTGCAGTAGTGAGTCACAGTTATTTTAATTTATTCAATATATTATTGTATAATAATAATAATTAATATGATAATAATAATCATATTAATCTCTAGATTTAGTCCCCAGCTGTTAAACTAGTCAAGATGTAGAGGGCACTATTGCTGTCATTAGCTTAATGTTAATTTAATTCTGTTTTTTATTTTATTTTGTTTGATAAAAAATACTGCAGGCCTGATATATAAATCTTATTTAAAAAATGTCAAAATATACTCTAGATTTCGTAATATATTGCTGAATGAGGCTAATGTTGTGGAGTCTTTTTAAAATACTTTTTTTTTTTTTTTTTATATATTCTATTAATGTATATATCGTACAGTGTTACTCATAGTAAAGAGAGAGTTTATAAATCAGACTTGCACACAGACATTTTCCTCCACAGATCTCAGTATCGTGGTCACTTAACACACAAACACACACACACACATCTTTGAGCCATAAGGTTTAATCTTCTGAACACATTATGCTGAACTCAGCTTATTTCTTGAGCTAGAGCATTTGCATTATTTGTCAGATGTTTATTCAAAGCTACATGCAGTAAACCTATTACAGAAGTAACTTCACTGTAAAAAATGTGTTAAGTATTTTATCATTTGGCTTTCTATTGTACCTCCTGTATCATGGTGGTTATCAGTGCATTTTAAAGGGATAGTTCACCCCAAAAATGAAAAGTCTGTCATTAATTACTCACCCTTGTTGTTCCAAACTCGTGAGACTTTCGTTCATCTTCAGAACACAAATGAAGATATTTTTGATTAAATCTGAGAGCTGGATCACTCCTCCATAGGCTTCTGAAATTTGCCGGGCCAAAAAGTTAAAATAGTCCGAGTGACTACAGTGGCTCAACCTTAAGTTTATCAAGCGACGAGAATACTTTTTGTGCGCAAACCCCCCCAAAAATAACGACTTTATTCAACCAGTGTTTCCTCTACATTAATTCTGCCGTGGCGGGCCACCACACCTAAAACCATCCCGCCACGGCTGCAGCTTCTCAGTGAGGTCCGATATTAATGTGATTGTGTTATTGTTAAGCTAAGGCATAAAAAACATTTTAAAGCACCATAAAGTTTTCGCACTATATTCCAAGACTTCTAAAGTCCTTCAATAGCATAATGTGAGGTAAAAAAAAAGGGGATGGGGGGAGGGGGGGCAATGGGAATATCACTCATGGGCCACGCCCCCTCCCCATGGCGAAATGGGCCTGCCACCACGGCTGGAAAAAATCCTAGAGGAAACACTGTCAACTATTCATTTTCTTCTGTGTGGGCCTCGAGTGAGTTCACGTAGTGTAACAGCGCAGCGCTTCTTTGTTGGACGTCAGAACGTAGGCTCTCCATTGGCCAGCATCACACACATGACCAGTGTCGGCCAATAGTGAGCCTACATTCTGACGTACAACCCAGAAGCGCTGCGCTGTTACAACTTTGTTGTCGTGTAAATGAACGGCAAAAACACATAAAAAGTTTTCGGTTTTCAGTTGAAAGCGGTGTCATGTCAACAGCCCCTCAGGGTACGCCACGATAACGATGTATTGAAACGTTTTTCTTTTGTGTTTTTCGCGTACAGACGACAACTTGTCAAAAGAATGCCCGTTCACACGGTTCTTCGAAAACGACAAAAAACACTCTATTATTCATGGATTATTTGGCGATGTCACTTTATAAAGAAACTACGCGTGTATAGACTTTAGGTCCCCAAAAATCCTGTTTTTGTGTAAATGAACGTCCAAAATGCATGAAAAGTTTCTGTTTTTAGTCGTGTAAATGGCCTGTCAGTTTTGCCTGACTGAAACTTTCTATATCACAGTGGTTAAAGGGATCTCGGTAACCGTGGATCAGTCTTTCAATAGTGCTCACTGCTTCATTAGTGCATGAAGATTTGCATAAATGCCTGTCTTCATCCTTGTCCCCTCAGGAGCGTTAGCTGGGCTGATCGACATCGCGGCCGACTGGTTGAACGATCTGAAGGAGGGCGTGTGTCTCAGTGCCATGTGGTTTAATCACGAGCAGTGTTGCTGGGGCTCCAACGAGACCACGTTTGCTGAGAGAGACAAGTGTCCTCAGTGGAAGACATGGGCTGAACTGATCCTGGGTCAGGCCGAGGTCAGTGTGTTACTTTATGTATACCACCGCTCAAATGTTTGGGGTCAGTAGGATTTCTTTTCTTTTTTTTGTAAGAAATTCATACTTTTATTAAAGGTTCAGTCTGATTTCTGAGAAATGCTGTTAAAAATGGGAATCAACTCCAAAACAAACAATTTTGTAAATATTTGCTAGATGTCTGTTCTGTGAGTGTGTGTGTGTGTGTGTGTGTGTGTGTGTGTGTGTGTGCCGAAAAGAATGTTGTGTTTGTACATATTCCTGGCTGTGTAAAAAGGAGATAGTGGATTGGACCGATCCAGGGAGCAGCACAACACTCTAGTAGCCAATCAGCAGTAGGGGGCGTGTCCACTCATGATGGGTGAGGAGAGAGAGTTAGCCAATCAGCAGTAGGGGGCGTGTCCACTCATGATGGGTGAGGAGAGAGAGTTAGCCAATCAGCAGTAGGGGGCGTGTCCACTCATGATGGGTGAGGAGAGAGAGTTAGCCAATCAGCAGTAGGGGGCGTGTCCACTCATGATGGGTGAGGAGAGAGAGTTAGCCAATCAGCGGTAGGGGGCGTGTCCACTCATGATGGGGAGGAGAGAGAGTTAGCCAATCAGCAGTAGGGGTGTGTCCACTCATGATGGGGGAGGAGAGAGAGTGACCTAATCAGCAGTAGGGGGCGTGTCCACTCATGATGGGGGAGGAGAGAGAGTTAGCCAATCAGCAGTAGGGGGCGTGTCCACTCATGATGGGTGAGGAGAGAGAGTTAGCCAATCAGCAGTAGGGGGCGTGTCCACTCATGATGGGGAGGAGAGAGAGTTAGCCAATCAGCAGTAGGGGTGTGTCCACTCATGATGGGGGAGGAGAGAGAGTGACCTAATCAGCAGTAGGGGGCGTGTCCACTCATGATGGGGGAGGAGAGAGAGTTAGCCAATCAGCAGTAGGGGGCGTGTCCACTCATGATTGGTGAGGAGAGAGAGTTAGCCAATCAGCAGTAGGGGGCGTGTCCACTCATGATGGGGGAGGAGAGAGAGTTAGCCAATCAGCAGTAGGGTGTGTGTCCTTTCATGATGGGGGAGGAGAGAGAGTTAGCCAATCAGCAGTAGGGGGCGTGTCCACTCATGATGGGGAGGAGAGAGAGTTAGCCAATCAGCAGTAGGGGGCGTGTCCACTCATGATGGGGGAGGAGAGAGAGTTAGCCAATCAGCAGTAGGGGGCGTGTCCACTCATGATGGGGGAGGAGAGAGAGTTAGCCAATCAGCAGTAGGGTGTGTGTCCTTTCATGATGGGGGAGGAGAGAGAGTTAGCCAATCAGCAGTAGGGGCCGTGTCCACTCATGATGGGGGAGGAGTTAGCCAATCAGCAGTAGGGTGTGTGTCCTTTCATGATGGGGGAGGAGAGAGAGTTAGCCAATCAGCAGTAGGGGGCGTGTCCTCTCATGATGGGGGAGGAGAGAGCGAACAAGAGGGAGATTTGAAGAAAGACTGTAGAAAGAGAGATGGCTGAGAGACATTACAAAAGAGAAAAGCTCAGAGGAATATCACTGGGAAAAGAAGGGTTATGATCAGGCAAGAGCTTTAGGTCCCGCGTTAACATTAGAAAAGCTTTCCAGCGCTGGAGAGACTGAAGCGGGAAGGCCTGAAAACAGATGCTGAGGTTGCGTTCTTTCTGCTCCATAAATGAGTAACATTGGTGTTTCACAGAACCAAGATATGTTGTTGTTGTGATGTTAGTTATAGTAACAGGAGAGTTTTGAGTGTTGTGTGTCTGCAGCTGCTGGCGTGCATTTTGGGGGAGGAGCAATGAAGAGAGGGGTGTGGCTGTCGATTTTCAAATATCAACAATGTTTCTCAGAAATTGCTTACTGCACCTTTAAGCAAGGATAACTTGATCAAAAGTGACAGTAAAGACATTTATTATGTAAAAAAAAAATGCTATTTAAAATAAATATATAACTTTCTATTTGTAAACTAATACTGGAAACAAACATATCAAGCAGCATAACTGTTTTCAACATTGATAATAATCATAAATGTTGCTTGAGCAACAAATCATCATATTAGAGTGATTTCTGAAAGATCATGTGACTCTGAAGACTGGAGTAATGATGCTGAAAACTCAGCTTTGATCACAGGAATAAATTACAGTTTACAATACATTCACGTAAAAAACATTTATTTTAAATGGTAGTAATATTTCACAATATTTCTGTTTTTACTGTATTTTTAATCAAATAAATGCAGCCTAGGTGAGCAAAAGAGACTAGTAAAAAATCCTACCAACCCCAAACCTTAAAAAATTAGTGTATACCAGATAAATTCAATTGATGTTCGTTTGGCTTTATTAATGGCTCTTGTCTGTGTCATCTAGGGTCCCGGCTCCTATATCATGAACTACTTCATGTTCACGTTTTGGGCGCTGTCCTTTGCCTTCCTGGCCGTGTCTCTGGTGAAGGTGTTTGCGCCGTACGCCTGCGGGTCTGGAATACCTGAGGTAATCCTGCAGAGCAATTATTGACAATAGACGCTAGTCTTAAAACAGGTTTTACCTGATATCTTATGAAGAATATGAATTTTCCATTGGGTAACCAGTTTTCCTAGTAGGCCATTATTGACGTGTCAATGATAAAACCTAGCATTTTTATGTTGTTATTGTAAAAAAAAAGAAAAAAGCTTAATTAAATCCTGAATTATATTAATATAAATATTTAAATTGTCTTTCAGTTTTTGTAAAAGGTTATTAAAATCCTTATATAAAACAGACCTGCTTGCAAATCAAATTTGTAGTAATAAAAGTGTCAAACATCACGCTTTTTTCATGATTTTGCTTAATTTTATGCCACCAACAAACTCATCAGTGTGAGTGTTTGTGATATGGAGCAGGGAAATGCTGCGGATTAAGATGTTCTTAACAGGTCAGGTGACCACTGAGAATCAACCCGTATTAGCTCTGATTTTGTCACTGTCTCTATGGTTACCAAAAGTGTTACGCAAGTTTTATAACAGCACTTAGTCTTTTCAGACTTAGAGCAAAGGTCATGAAGAGAGGCGTGTGTAACCTTCAATAAATGTGAATCGAAACGACGAATTTCTTTGTTTGTAATTTATTTGATATGTTTTTATATATATTTTATAGCTTATTATGTAGATATACAGTAGTCAACATTTGAGGTGGATCACTACTGTGTATGATTATTTAGTATATATAAATACACATATGCATGTATATATTTAAGAAATATTTGCATGTAATATACTATACTGTATTATATAATATATAAATAACACATTTTTCTTAAATATATACATACATGCATGTGTGTGTATTTATATATACTAAATAATTATCCACAGTACACACGCATATATTATGTAAACACAAACTTTTATTTTGGATGCGATTAATCGTTGCCCAGCACTAATTATTTGATAGCTCAAACGGCCCCACTTCACACAACACTTGAAGGTTTTTTAATATGTTAATTGGTCATTCAAAATGTATTTCTTGTGTTTTATAATCCTGCCTCTCTCTCTCTCTTCCATCTGTCAGATTAAAACCATCCTGAGCGGCTTCATTATCCGAGGGTACCTGGGCAAGTGGACCCTGATGATAAAGACCGTCACGCTGGTTCTGGCCGTGGCGTCGGGCCTCAGTCTCGGGAAGGAAGGTCCGCTGGTCCACGTGGCCTGTTGCTGTGGCAACATCTTTTCCTACCTCTTCCCCAAATACAGCAAAAACGAGGCCAAGAAACGAGAGGTCAGCCTTCAATCTGATAGGGTTACGTCAAAATCTGGATGTTAATACCTAGATGGGGATTAGGGTTGGGGATCGAATACTTCAGGTCAGGAATCGGATACTTGATAGAAAATGAAAATTTCGATTCTGACTTTATATCTCGCAAGTCTGACTTTATTTCACGCAATTCTGACTTTATTTCACGCAATTCTGACTTTATTTCACGCAATTCTGACTGTATATCTCGCAATTCTGACGTTATATCTCGCAATTCTGACTTTATATCTCGCAATTCTGACTTTATATCTCGCAATTCTTATTTTCTAAAACGCAATTCTGACTTTATATCACGTAATTCTGACTTTATATCTCGCAATTGCGACTTTATATCTGGCTATTCTGACTTTATATCACGCAATTATGACTTTATATCTCCCAATTATGACTTTTTCACACAATTCTGACTATATCTCGCAATTATTATTTTATTTCACGCAATTGCGACTTTATTTCACGCAATTCGGACTTTATATCTCGCAATTCTGACTTTATATCGCAATTCTGACTTTATTTCGTGGAATTCTGACTATTTCACGCAATTTTGACTTTACATCTCACAATTCTGACTTTATATCTTGCAATTCTGACTTTATATCTCGCAATTCTGACTTTATTTCACGCAATTCTGACTATTTCACGCAATTCTGACTATTTCACGCAATTCTTACTATTTCACGCAATTCTGACTATTTCACGCAATTCTGACTATCTCGCAATTCTTATTTTATAAAACGCAATTGCGACTTTATTTCACGCAATTCTGACTTTATATCACGCAATTCTGACTATATCTCGCAATTCTGACTTTATATCTCGCAATTCTGACTTCTAACTTTATATCTCGCAATTCTGACTTTATATCACGCAATTCTGACTTTATATCTCCCAATTCTGACTTCATTTCACGCAATTCTGACTTTATATCTCACAATTCTGACTTTATATCTCGCAATTCTGACTTTATATCACGCAATTCTGACTTTATATCATGCAATTCAGACTTTATATCACGCAATTCTGACTTTATATCACGCAATTCTGACTTTATATCTCGCAATTCTGACTTTATATCACGCAATTCTGACTTTATATCTCGCAATTCTGACTTTATATCTCGCAATTCTGACTTTATATCACGCAATTCTGACTTTATATCTCACAATTCTGACTTTATATCTCGCAATTCTGACTTTATATCTCGCAATTCTGACTTTATATCACGCAATTCTGACTTTATATCATGCAATTCAGACTTTATATCACGCAATTCTGACTTTATATCACGCAATTCTGACTTTATATCTCGCAATTCTGACTTTATATCTCGCAATTCTGACTTTATATCACGCAATTCTGACTTTATATCACTCAATTCTGACTTTATCTCCCAATTCTGACTTCATTTCACGCAATTCTGACTTTATATCTCGCAATTCTGACTTTATATCTCGCAATTCTGAGAAATAAAGTCGGAATTGTGTAGGGGTGGGGGGAAAAATCGATTCTTAGATGCATCGCGATGCGGACGTGGACGATTCTGAATCGATTCGCAAATGTCAAAAATCGATTTTCAAAAAAAAAAAAATATATATATATATATATATATAATAACGCAATATATTGACGGAACTCTGAAGCGCGGAAGTGCAGTGCCCGGACCGTCTGTGTTGTGCACATAACAGAGACGCGATGACTGAGCGCGATATCCAAACACCCTCCTCGTTAAAAGCTGACGTGTGGAAATATTTTGGCTTCTGTGAAGTTGAAGGGGGGAAAGGAGCTGGACAAGAGCCACACTATTCAATCAATCAATCAATCAACGTTTATTTCTATAGCGCTTTACACAACCGTCAGGAATCCAAAGTGCTTCACATCATAAAAATAATAAAACATACATATAACAAAAAAGGAAAGAAAAAGTCAACATAGACAAAAAAAAAGAATAATTGTCCCACCACTACTGCGTATTAAAAGCCATTCTAAATAAGTGGGTTTTAAGTTTAGATCTAAACGTAGTTTCATCTGTAATTGTGCGAATATCAGGGGGTAGCTTGTTCCAGAGTCTCGGCGCAGCAACAGCAAATGCCTGATCACCCCATCGCCTATACTTCGCCCTTGGGCCTTTCAACACCATTTGTTTTGAAGACCGTAACAACCTGCTATGCTCACGCAGGGTTAACATCTCAGATAAGTACTCCGGGGCCAAACCATTTAGGGCCTTAAAAACAAACAGCACAATCTTAAAATTAATTCTATACTGCACTGGAAGCCAATGCAAATCATAAAGGACTGGAGTGATGTGAGCACGCTTTGATGTATTGGTTAAAAACCGAGCAGCAGCATTCTGCACAAGTTGAAGTCGTGAGATGGAACTTTGATTTAAACCAATATAGAGAGCATTGCAGTAATCCAACCTTGAACTAATAAAGGCATGAATCACTTTCTCTAGGTCATGCCTGTTAAGAAAAGGTTTAACTTTAGATAAAAGGCGGAGCTGGAAAAAACTCGTTTTGACAACATTACTGATTTGCATGTCAAATTTCATGTTGTGATCAAAAGTAACCCCTAGGTTTCTGACAGCGGGCTTAAGATATGGAGCCAAAGCCCCCAAATTCACAGCTGATCCATTTTGATTACCAAAGATGATACAGTCAGTTTTTGCTGTGTTTAAATTAAGAAAATTTTGTGACAACCATATCTTAATATCATCAATGCAACTAAGTAGGGAGTCTAGCGCGACACTAACATTTGGTTTTAGAGGCAAATAAATCTGCAGATCATCGGCATAGCAATGAAAGGACAAGTTATGCTTTCCTATAATGTTCCCTAACGGCAGCATATATAAAGAGAACAGGATCGGGCCAAGGATTGAACCCTGGGGTACCCCACAAAAAAGAGGAGCAGCTGATGAAAAGTATTCACCGATCATAACAGAAAAGCTCCTACTTGCTAAATAAGAGCTAAACCATTTGAGCGCCAAACCATGAATGCCTACATGATGCTCTAGGCGAGAGAGGAGAACTGCATGGTCCACCGTATCAAACGCCGCCGTGAGATCCAGAAGCACTAAAACAGCAGGATTTCCAGCATCCACAGCCAATGCAATGTCATTGTGTACTCTGAGCAAAGCAGACTCAGTACTGTGACGTGATCTAAAACCAGATTGAAATTTTTCAAGCACCGAGTTTTTTTGTAAAAAGGCATGTAGCTGGATAAAAACAACTTTTTCTAAAACCTTTGATAAAAAAGGCAAATGAGACACTGGTCTAAAATTTGATAACACTAAAGGGTCAAGATTTGGTTTCTTAAGTAGGGGCCTGACCACAGCATGTTTAAATGCAGCTGGGACACAACCTAGACTCAGACTAGAATTAATTAATGTGAGCAAACATGGCCCAATGGCACTATTAAAAATTTCCTTCACTATCCTGGCTGGGACAATGTCTAACGGGCAATAGGTAGGTTTCATATGTAGCACTACCTCAGAAAGCAGCGCAAGTGAAACTGGTTTAAATTCCTCAAAAACAGTAAAACACACAGGAGCAGCAGGTACAAGCACGTTAAAATTAGCACTGCAGTTCTGCCTGACAGAAGCTACTTTATCCGTAAAATAGCATAGAAATTTCTCACATGTGTTTATTGAAGCCTCTGTCGGTTCCGAGGTACATGTGTTCAATACAGAGTTAATAGTATTGAATAAAACTCTAGGTGCATGGCAGTTGGAAGTTATAACAGAAGAAAGATAATGCATCTTCGACTTCTTTACAGCCTTCTGGTATGTGGCCAGGCTGTCCCTTAGTAGTTCCAGTGATAAAAATAATTTGTCCTTTTTCCACCTTCGTTCGGCTTGTCTACAGTGCTGCCTTAGGGCCCTTGTAGCATCATTTAACCAGGGAACCACCTTAGGTTTAATAGCTTTAGTCCGAAAAGGAGCAATAGAGTCTAAAATTTCGGTGCTTATAGAATGAAATACAGATAGAACATTATCTGGAGAAAAAGGAGAGACCATACCATTCAAAGCATAAAACTGTGAGCCCATAAATGCAGAAGCAAACTCTACACCTAGAGAGGGTGTGATACAGCGGCGCCGGCACCTAGAGGTTGAGGAGACCGATCTACCAGCTGGTGGAGGAACACTGATCTCAAATCTAATAGGGAAGTGATCTGAGATACCAGATTCTGTTACTTCCTCTAGTTCAACTGAAAGTCCATGTGAGATAATAAGGTCCAAAGTGTGGCCGAGATGATGTGTCGGCCCTTCCACCCATTGATTTAAACTAAAAGAGTTTAAAAGAGAATGAAATTCATGAGCAAGTGGATTTGAAGGACAACACACATGGATATTGAAGTCCCCACAAATCAAAAACTTGTCATATTTTGGGACAATATCAGCTAAAAACTCAGAAAATTCGTGTATAAAATCTTTCTTTAACTTTGGTGGGCGGTAGATAACTGCACACAGAACAGGTGAAACCAGATTAACCACAAACAGCTGAAGTTCAAAACTATTATAAACGAATGCAGGAAGTAAACTGCAACTGTGTTCGTCTTTGAAGAGCGTGGCCAGCCCACCACCTCGACCTGACAGTCGTGGGGAGTTGTAGAAAGAACAGCCAGGGGGGAGGAGCTCCGAGAAGACGCTGTCATCACCTGGTTTCAACCATGTTTCCGTCAACAACAAAAAGTCCAGCGCATTTGTCATAAAAAAATCATTCAGTATAAAAGTCTTGTTTGTAAGTGATCTAGTGTTGATCAGCGCCATGTGAAAAGAGCATCTTTCAGTCCGTTGTAAAACGCGATCAAGCGGGCGGATATTTCCAAGCACGCAGCCTCGCTTGCGGCGCTCCCTGTACCAATAACGGGGAAATGGACACACAGAGCCCGGTACAATCGCCCGGAGCCACTGATAACTGCATGCCAGAGAACGCAGACCGTAACCGACGAGCCCAGCCGAAAATCCACCACACGGATGGCCCCGATCACAGGCAGAGGATGATTTAAGGTACATTCTGAGCTTGACACGTATTCCGCCTCTCTTTCCGCGTCTCCTGCGATTTTTCCTCCGGAGTGGTAGGCACGATTGACGCCGTAGATGTGCAGGTATGGACGCTAGGAAAGGCGGTGGCGTACCCGTTGACTGACCGACAGAGTCGTAGATCGGTACATTCTCCACAGACTTCCATATACTTAACAACGTCAGGCGGTCATACACCAGTAGCGGTGACACATTTCGAATGACACACAGAAGAAACAGGCAAGACAACAATAATCCCAACAAAGATAGACGGCAAGCCAAACACCGCGGCGCCATCTAGGTGCATCTAGGTGCATCTATTTGTAAGCTTTGTGGAATAAAACTAAAATATTTCGGAAAACACGACAAATATGAGAAGCCATATGACACGTTTCATATGGCCACCAAAGCACATTTTTGTCCCGCCAAAGCCTTTTTTGATCGGTGAGTGATGTGGAAAAAAATGACTGCTGCGCTTGACAGCCGCGAGCAGAGAGAGAGAGAGAGAGAGAGCCCCGGCCGCGCGCGCGCACTCTCACGTCTTCAAACAACACGAGCGCTGTCTTGGGCCCTGTCCACACGGACACGGGTATTTTTATAACCGTGACTTTTTTTACGCGGTTCGGCCGTTCGTCCACACAAAAACGCACTGAAACCGAACATTTTTGAAAACCCCTGTCAGGGTGAGGATTTTCAGAAACGCCGGTTACAGTGTTGTCGTGTAGACAGTGAAACCGGGGTTTTTGCCTTGCGACTTCAGAGTGTGGGCCGTTATCAGCTGTGTTTGACATCAGATTTGCGCTTCTGATTGGCCAACGTGGCTTTAGGGTTAAGGTTTATATCACCGCCTGCTGGCGTGGCATGCTCTTGACCGCGCTTGATTGCGTGTTTTTACGTTTTCATGTAGACGGAGACCGAGCATGTGTGGACGGGATTTTTTTTAAAAACGCTGTAGGAAAAACTCCGGTTATAAAAATACCCGTGTCCGTGTGGACATGGCCTTGGTCTCTCTCTCCCTCGCGCATATCAAAATCAATTGACACGATAGTAAAAGGTCGGAGGGAAGACCGCAGTTTCACGTCGGGCATTTGGAGATTTTTAGAGATTAGAGACTCTAGGCCTACACTCAAAGAACAACATATCACTAAATTATAAAGGCCTGTCTAGTTAGTGTGTTGCATTTTGTCACTGTGTTTTACAGTACAGTATATAAGCTGAAGCTACAGTAAGCTGTTCAAAAATGTTCATTTTGTCTTCTTAATGATTAAATTTGACAATTTTCTTCTAGAAAGACAAGGTGTTCAGGTGGAGAAAAAACTTTTTCTTTACCTTGACATGTTTCGACTGCAACCTGCAGTCTTCCTCCACCTGAACAACACCTTGTCTTTCTAGAAGAAAATTGTCCAATTTCTACAGTATGTTGGTTCTGATCTACTTCCTAAAGGAAATAAGCCTTTCATTTATTTGTTATTGTTTAGTTCAACTTGATGAGTCACAACACAATGTGATGTATTCATGTTCTACAGAACATAAGCTACATACACGACACAGAAAGTACTTTGAGTTGTTGTTACTCAATAAAATACTTTTTTTAATACTGCAATCACTATGTAGTGTATTTTCATTTACTGTTGTGAAATGTAAAATCGCTAATCGAGAATCGTTAATAATCGAAAATCGACTGTAATCGAATCGGGACTTCAATAATCGTAATCAAATCGAATCGGGAAATCAGACAGATTAACCACCCCTAGAATTGTGAGATAAAAAGTCACAATTACCTTTTTTATTTTTCATTCTGTGGCGGGAACAAGCTTCCATAGAATATCTGTTTTTTTGGTGTGGTTTTTTACCTTATTGTAATCTAAATTAGGTATCGATAAGCAGAATTGTAATCTTTAAAACTGAACCGATACGCTAGCGGTGACGTATTTGTCTGTGTGCTCAGGTGCTGTCGGCAGCTTCGGCCGCTGGTGTGTCGGTGGCGTTCGGCGCTCCGATCGGAGGAGTGTTGTTCAGTCTGGAGGAGGTGAGTCTCCCTTCACATCACACAAGACACAGTTTATTCCTCTGGAGTTGGGATGTCAAACGCAGTATAGATTTACACCAATGTTCAAAAGTTTTAAGTATGCTTTTGAAAGAAGTCTCTTCTGCTGCTCACCAAGGCTGAATTTAGCCTATTTGATAAAAAATTTGATTAAAATGTCATTTATTCCTGTGATCAAAGCTGTATTTTCAGCATCATTACTCCAGTCTTCAGTGTCGCATGATCCTTCAGAAATCACTCTAATATGATGATCTGATGCTCAAGAAACATTTATGATTATTATCAATGTTGAAGACAGAACCATGGTGCGTTTCAAAAGAACTGCATTTAAAAAAAAACACACAGCATTTATATAAAATAGAAATATTTTGCAACATCATAAATGTCATTAGTCACTTTTGATCAATTTAATGCATCTTTGATTAATTCAAGTATAATTTATTTTCCAAATAGAGAAATGATAAACTGAATAGAATATTGGCCAAACTCATTTTTAACAGTGATATAAGCAAAACTGTATGTCACGATATTCTTACAATTTTGGTGACAACTATACACACATACATGTATATATATATATATATATATATATATATATATACACACACACACACACACGATGTATATAAAAATATACATGAAAGAGCTTCATAAATAAATACACGTATAACCTTGATGAAAAGTTGTGAACCACTTCAAATGTTGACTACTGTATATATACACAGTGTTTATATGAATATATATGATAGAGCCTCATTAATAAATACAAAAACACTCTTATCTATATTCAACATTGTATTTTCCCCCTGATTGATTCCAGAGGTTTATCTAGTTGATGTGTGTAACTCTCTCTCTCTCTCTCTCTCTCTCTCTCTCTCTCTCTCTCTCTCTCTCTCTCTCTCTCTCTCTCTCTCTCTCTCTCTCTCTCTCTCTCTCTCTCTCTCTCTCTCAATCTCAGGTCAGTTACTACTTCCCGCTAAAGACGCTGTGGCGCTCGTTCTTCGCTGCTCTGGTGGCGGCGTTCGTGCTGCGCTCCATCAACCCGTTCGGGAACAGCCGGCTGGTGCTGTTTTACGTGGAGTACCACACGCCCTGGTACCTGTTCGAGCTGTTCCCCTTCATTCTGCTGGGGGTGTTCGGGGGCCTGTGGGGGGCCTTCTTCATCCGGGCCAACATCGCCTGGTGCCGCCGCCGCAAGTCCACGCGCTTCGGTACACACACTGCATCACACACCCGCTTTGGGCTGTTTTAGTTCTTTACTATAGTGGTTTCACAATATTGTGGTATCAAATAATCTGAGAGATTATTTTAGTTTTTTAGTATTGTGGTATCATTGTTATACTATTACAGTTAATATTTTAAATTCGATTTTATTTTTATATTTTCTCCTTCTTTTAATTTTAGTTTAGTTTTAGTAATTTAGTTTTGTAATTTTTATTAGTTTTTTATATTTTAAAGTTTGTTATTTTTGTTTATTAGTTTTTAAAATATAATTTTTGTTAAAGTTTTAGTTAATTTGTTGTTTTTTGTCATCTTTATTAGTTTTTCTTTAGATCAGCATTTATCAGAAATAGAAAGCTTGTGTAACATTATACTTTTTTTTTGGGGAAAAAAATGAATACTTTTATTTAGCAAGGATGCATTAAATTGATCAGAATTGACAGTAAAAATGTTACAAAAGCTTTATATTTCAAATAAATGTTGCTCTTTCGAACTTTCTGTTCATCAAAGAATCCTGAAAAAAAATTACACAACTGTTTTCAACATTGATAATAATCAGAAATGTTTCTTGAGCATCAAATCATCATATAATACTAATTTCTGAAGGATCATGCGACTCTGAAGACTGGAGTAATGATGCTGGAAATACAGCTTTTGATCACAGGAATAAATTACAGTTTACAATATATTCACATAGAAAACAGTTATTTTAAATTGTAATAATATTTCGCAATATTACTGTTTGTTTTGTATTTTTAGTCAAATAAATGCAGCCTTGGTGAAAGTAATAAAAAAATGTTCCCATAGTTTTAGTTTTGTAGTTAACGATATTACCCCAGATTAGCGTTTCTCCTGATCTTTGGGTGAAATATGACCTGGACATGTTTTTTTAGGCAAGTACCCGGTGTTGGAGGTGATCACAGTGGCGGCCATCACGGCTATCGTGGCGTTCCCGAACCCGTACACGCGGCAGAACACCAGCGAGCTGATCAAGGAGCTGTTCACGGACTGCGGGCCGCTGGAGTCGTCGCAGCTCTGCCAGTACCGCAGTCAGATGAACGGCAGTCAGGCGTATCCGCAGGGATCGGACGCCACCACGCCGGGCGTTTACTCCGCCATGTGGCAGCTCAGCCTGGCGCTCGTCTTCAAGATCATCATGACCATCTTCACCTTCGGCCTGAAGGTGAGAACAGCGTTCGCCGCTTGCGTTCGGTTCCGTAGTTTAATACCAGTGTGCTTCAATGCCACAGCAGTTCAAACGGAAACTAATTAAAGCAACACTAAGTAAGATTTTTTACCTTAAAATATGTTTCCAAAATGGTTTCAGTGGTTCATTAAGTCGTAACAGGGTGAAAGGCACTTCTGGATTCGCTTTGCGCTCCTATATCTGCTATAACCACGCTGTGTAAGATTGCCAGATCGGGTCGCGTTTCTGTAGTTCTAATGAGACATAAGAAAACTACAAATTTGACTTGCTTTACTTCAAGCGTTACAATAGTCATTATTTCGTTTTTCTTCGTTTCTGATGTCGCAATACATCATACTTTAATGAAATCATGCAACATACTCTACCTTGTCTGTGGACATCGTTTATTCAAAGCCGGCGCTGGATAAACAGCGAGTGTGTGTGCGACAGTAGGATGCGGTAGGCTAAAGTATTTACGACAGCGGTAATGGACAATTCCTCTTCCAACCTGTAGGGCGACCGCAGAGGAAAAGTTACTTGGTGTTGCTTTAATGACACGCTTATTTGAAGTATTTGCAAAACTAATGTACATTTAGGCCATGTTTCATGGCTCTGGGTGCTATTTGCTTTGTTGAAAAATGAATCGTTATTCTAAAACGAACTTAGGAACTTAGAATTAACATATTCATTAGTTTTTGTAAATATTTTTTTTTATGCAGTATCGGTTTTATTTACATTTTGATTCAGAAAACACACAAATAAAGTAAAATTGGTATGTTCTTAATTTTATGGCTATAAAATTAATAAAATCTGTCATCTTGATATTTTGTTTTTATTTATTTATTTTTATTTAATGGCCATAACACAAAAATATATAGTATTTATTTATTTTATTTGTGCTAAGAGATTTATTTTAATTTATTTTTTATTTTTTTACATTTTATGCCCGTACAATGTATCAATGTGTATTTTATTTGTGTTTTAACATCACAGATTTATATATTTAATTTATTTAAATTTTATAGCCATATTATTTAGGAAATGAAAGTTTCTCTTATTTTATATGTTTTTAACAGATGTTATCATTAAAGTCACACCAACTGTAGTTGAACATTGTGTATCCACTTAAAAAAAATATTATATTGCTAATAACGACTTTACAATAAAAACATTTTTTTTACCCAGGTTACACGAAAATATAAAATAAATGTATCTATCATTAATATTTACCAGTCCTTCTATATGGTGAAGTTTAGACTCATGAATATTAATTATGTGTACATGACATTTGCATATTAGGTCCAACTGATTTGCTACAAAGCAGGATTTCGAATCCTCCTAATTGCTCTTGAAAATGTGATTGCACGACCAAATTAATATTCAAGTCGAGAGAATTACTGTTGCTCCATTCACACAACAACTTTGAGTGGGTGTTACCACAAAGTTTCAACAGTTATAATTAGAACACTCCTGTTCACAGTACAGTATTAAGAACATGATATTGTATGTTGCAATAATAAGCACAGAAAATGTGCTTAATTGTCATTAAAATAATGTTGCAATGCACAAAATTGGTCCTAAAACAGGCTTCACTTACTGTAATATGATTTTTTTTATTTTATTTATTTTTTATAAAGATCTTACACATTTGACAGTTTACATTGGAGGCAAATTTTTCTGACATTCATCTTCGAAAGACACACTCGCATAATGACTCAAAAACAGAAATAAAATGTGAATTATGCTTATTAATTATGCACCTTTTCAGAACATAAGAAGATTAGTATTAAGTATTGCCTCACATACATTTTGATATTTTTGTGATTGCATGTAGACAAAAACACAATAAAGAAAGGAAAAAAAAAACTATACAAAAAGGGTACAAGTGGATAAAATCTCGTACAAGCACAGAAAAAACACAGAAAATGTGCTTAATTGTCATTAAAAAATGTTGCAATGCACAAAGTTGGTCCTAAAACAGGCTTTACTTACTGTAATATCATTTTCAACAGAACAATAAAAGAAATGATAGACATTGCAGTCAAGCAGCCTGACACTTAGAGCTTATATTGTGTTCCCCGCTGTGTGTGTGTGTGTGTGTTGTGCCCAGGTGCCGTCGGGTCTGTTCATCCCCAGCATGGCCATCGGTGCGATCGCTGGCAGGATCGTGGGCATCGCTGTGGAGCAGCTGGCGTACTATCACCACGACTGGTTCCTGTTTCGAGAGTGGTGTGAGGTGGGCGCCGACTGCATCACGCCGGGGCTCTACGCCATGGTGGGCGCCGCGGCCTGTCTCGGTGCGTGTGCATGCAGCGTCTGACCTCTCTGTGTGTTTCTGTAGGGTTGCGAATTGAAATCGATTACGTACTTGAGGTCAGGAATCGGATACTTGTTGTAAGAATTGTAATTTCGATTCCTCTTATCGATTCCTTTGTAAGGAAGAGGATTAGGGCCAAGCAATAAAAAAAAAATCTCGAGATTAAAGTCATTATAATGTGAAATTAAACTTGTTTGCTGTATGACACAAAATGAATTTCCGTAAGGACTAATAAATATCTATCTATCTATCTATAAATATCGATCTAAATTTTTAGAGGAAAAAAAGTCGAAGTTGAGAATAAACTCATTAAATTTAGATAATAAAGTCGTTGTTTAAAAAAAAAAGTCGAAATAATCGCGAGAATACACATTACATTTCGAGAATAAAGTCGTAGTTTCAAAAGAAAAACTCGTTAAATTTCGTGAAAAAAGTCAAAATAATCGTGAGAATTAACTCATAAAATTTCGAGAATAAAGTCGTGTTTCGAGAATAAACTTGTTAAATTTCGAGAAAAAAGTCTAAATACAATCTTGAGAATAAACTCGTTAAATTTAGAGAATAAAGTCGTTGTGTTTCGAGAAAACTCGTTAAATTTTGAGAAAAAAAACCCTAAATACAATCTTGAGAATAAACTCATTAAATATCGAAAATAAAGTCGTTGTCAAGAAAAAACTTGTTAAATTTCGAGAAAAAAGTTGAAATAATCGTGAGAATAAATCTTACATTTCGAGAATAAAGTTGTTGTCAAGAATAAACTCGTTCAATTTCGAGAATAAAGTCGTTCAATTTAGAGGAAAAAATGTCGAAATAATCGTGAGATTAAACTCATTAAATTTCGAGAATAAACACAACGACTTTTTGAGTTTATTCTCGCAACACAACGACTTTATTCTCGAAATGTAATGAGTTTAATTTCGAGATGGTTTTATTATTTTTTTTTTGCTTGGCCCTAATCCTCTTCCGTACCTTTGTGAGCATTTCAAATGGACTTTTCAAGCTATTTTTGCTATATTTGCTGCAGGCGTGTGAGACTATTAGGGCTGTCACTTTACGTTCGAAAATCGATTGCACAATCGATCGGACCAACCAACACAAGTTTCGAAAACGAAAATAGGGAATTAATTTTAACGACCTTTTTTTTTTGTATTCAAAAATGTGTTTAGGTGGACAGATCGATACAGCACACAGAACATGTAGGATGCTGGGAAATAACAGTGTCTTTTCTGTTCACCAAATGCTTTTTAATATTCGCTATTACTTTAATGCAAGTGAACAAGCCCGCCGTTATTTGTTGCGTAGTGACGCGTGTGTGCAAGTAAGCCAGAAATGCGCAGATTCTGCACAATACGCTGTATTTAATATATCACGAGTTGCGTATTTGCGCTAAATCCCGCAGATTTGTCTTACACGAACTTCCCCAGCAAAGTAAATAAACATAGAAACACGCAAGATTGGCTTGTGATTTCCCAGCGTTTCCCGCCAAAGTTAATTTTTACCCGCATATTGCTGACTTGTGCGTCTCAAGCGTCCTCTTTACGTTCGTCCAAATGCCTGTTAGTTGTCCGTGGATTTGCCTGTATTTGGTGATGAAAATGGAAACATCTTTAGACATAGAAAATCGATTTTACAATCGATCCAATGAACACTTATGTCTCAAAAATCAAACAGGATTTTTTCACAAAAGTGACTATATTGTGCAGCTCTTAAAGTGACAGCACTAATATTCCTGCTGCCGTCTCTATAATAACACTAATCAAACAACAAAAGACAGAGAAAATTCACTCATTCTTGACCGAATAACTTTTGTAACTATATATGTAATGTATATTTTATTTATAAAGTGCAGTGTTATTTTACATTTACAGTTTCTGTTCCTAAAAATCTTAAAACACTGTTTATTTCGATCGTATCTGTGTTCAGTTGTATCTATTTGTTGCTATTTGCAAAAAATTTTATTTGTTCTTTTTTAATTACTGAGTGTTTATTGTCTTTAATAATGCTTTACATTCTATATTAGTAAGACTAGTTGTTTTTCTATGGTATTTTTAAACCACAGGCAAATGCTCCTTGTGTAAAGGTCCTTGCACAAAATTTTCACACGTTAAAAAATAAATACGACCTCACGTTGTCAATGACGTTTACACACTGCCTCCGAAACTTTCGTCCCTCATAAAAAAATTCGGATCGGATTAAATTTCCTGCGTTTTTCACATCCGAGAGGTGTTTTGACAATTCAGAGCCGCCGAATGACGAATCCGCAAAAACACATCAAGGACTCAGCCAATGACCTTTGTTCTACAGCCTGTTGATTTTGTTCATGATATTCAGCTACAATTAAATGTTTTGCAACAGAACTAAATGTGAATGATTATCTACGTTTTTTTTTTTTTTTTTTTTGCCATATTGGAATCGAAATGAGGAATCGATAAGCAGAGTCGAAATAGGAATCGGGAATCGTTCAAATTCAGTCGATTCCCAACCCTGGTGTTGTGCAGTGTGTCTAACCTGTGTGCGCTGTAGGTGGCGTGACCCGCATGACGGTGTCTCTGGTGGTCATCGTGTTCGAACTGACCGGCGGCCTGGAATACATCGTTCCTCTCATGGCGGCGGTGATGACCAGCAAGTGGGTGGGCGACGCGTTCGGCAGAGAGGGGATTTACGAAGCCCACATCCGTCTGAACGGATACCCCTTCCTGGACGCTAAGGAAGAGTTCACACACACCACGCTGGCGCGGGAAGTGATGCGTCCGCGGCGTAGCGACCCGCCGCTGGCAGTGCTGACGCAGGACGACATGACTCTCGCCGAGCTGCAGGCCATCATCTCCGAAACCAATTACAACGGCTTCCCCGTCATCGTCACCAAAGAGTCGCAGAGGCTGGTGGGCTTCGCTCTGCGCAGGGACATAACCATCGCCATAGGTAACGGGAACACACGCACAATCATCAACACTTTCAAGTCTGAAATGTCGACGAGAATACTTTTTGTGCGCAAAAAACAAACAAAAATAACGACTTTATTCAACTATTCATTTCCTTCTCTGTGGGCCTCGAGATTTCACGTAGTGTAACAGCGCAGCGCTTCTGTGTTGTACGTCACACGCATCACACACATGACCAGCGTCGGCCAATGGTGAGCCTGCGTGTGACGTGCAACACAGAAGCGCTGCGCTGTTACACTACGGGAACTCACTCGAGGCCCACAGAGAAGGAAATGAAGAGTTGAATAAAGTCGTTATTTTTGTTTGTTTTTTTGCTCACAAAAAGTATTCTCGACACTTGATAAACTTAAGGTTGAGCCGCTGTAGTCACTCGGACTATTTTAACGATGTCTTTCATAACTTTTCTGGGCCGGCCAGTTTCAATCCCTTAGAAGCCTATGGAGGAGTGATCCAGCTCTCAGATTTAATCACAAATATCTTCATTTGTGTACCGAAGACGAACGAAAGTCTTACGGGGTTGAACAACATGAGAGCGAGTAATTACTGACAGTTTTCCTTTTGGGGGTGAACTATCCCTTTAATCTTGATCGTTATATTTTTGCGAGTACTGTCTATAGAAGAAAAAAAAACGAGCCGGATTGGTGC
The DNA here is from genome assembly GCA_029959095.1 of Rhinichthys osculus. Lineage (NCBI taxonomy): Eukaryota > Metazoa > Chordata > Actinopteri > Cypriniformes > Leuciscidae > Rhinichthys > Rhinichthys osculus. The sequence continues at coordinate 59,334,929 of JARWKJ010000003.1, read as the reverse complement.
TTGCAACACGGAGCTGCTAAAGCTAATGCCCAGAGCTCCCACTCAGCTAAAACGGCAGTTATGGGGCATATTCATAAAGAGTGCCTTTGTGTCTCTAGACACAAAATGCAAGTAAAATGTCTGTCCAACATGAACAGGGCCCTTACATGACAACAAGATGCGTTTAGCAACTCAGCCATTGTTTAAATTCACCTAAATAATGTTTTAGACGGCTAGCTGTAGTCTCGCGCTGAAGTCCCGTGGGAACTCGGTTGTAGCTGGAAAAAGGTAAATAGCAGTGTGCAGATGGGAGGAGCGTTATGATGACTAAAAGCCACATAGATTATGTCTTCTAAATATAACAATAAAATACGTGTACACTACATAAAATAAAATCACTACATATGAGGACATGAATGCATGAACTTCAGCTCCAGAGCCGCTCAAAGTCACTTCAGGAGCATTTTACTGTTTAATAAGAGACTATCGGCATTTCATAAAAACACAGAAACTCAAAGGTCTTCACGGCAACCCATCAAAATAAAAGTTCGGTTTAACTTGACAGAAATATATTCCTGTTGTACAGTAGATTTAGCTATATCTCAATGTAATAATAATACTAAAACTAATAATAAAAGTGAAACTTGTTTTTTTTTTTTTTAAGAAATCATCACAATTTCTCTTCCATATTTAAATTTTAAACAGTAAAGCTCTGTTGTGCAGCACTTTGTTTGACAATTTATTTTATTGCATGATTAAAAGATAAAATGTTTTATGCCTTCATTTGATTGCCAGAAATGTTTTAATACACAGCACAAAATCTCTGATTTTTTTTAATATACATTTAATTCAATTAATTAAACATGGTTATTACAATTTAATTAAACCATTTAAATGGACTCCAGAAAACTTAAAAACAGAAAACACAGAATTTGCTAAAAAAAACCAAAGCGGAATTTGATGGGAAAAAAACATATTTCATAGTCTTTGTTAAACTTTAAATAAATTGTTACATTTTCAGCGTCATTACTCCAGTCTTCAGTGTCACATGATCCTTCAGAAATCATTGTGCTGCTTTTTTAAAACTTTTATATACTGACCCAAACTTTTGAATGGTTCTCTGTTTTTTGTGTGTGTTTTTTTAAACATTACGTGCACTTTCAATGTACTTACAGTGTACTTACCCACAAAAGTACTGGGTAATATAAGGTAACTACATGGGTTAAGTTCAGGGTTAGTATCTAGTAAGTGTCTTAACTACAATAAGTACTTAGTGTGTTCATGCGAAACAGGACTGTAAAGTAAAGTGCTGCCCGATGACTTGAAACATGTTGTTTCTTCTCTCTTCAGAAAACACCCGCCGTAAGCAGGAGGGAATAATGCTGAACTCGCGGATCTATTTTACCCAGCATGCCCCGACCCTTCCCGCAGACAGCCCGCGGCCGCTGAAGCTGCGCAGTATTTTAGACATGAGCCCCTTCACCGTCACCGACCACACGCCGATGGAGATCGTGGTGGACATCTTCCGCAAACTCGGCCTGCGCCAGTGCCTCGTGACGCACAACGGGTGAGTGACCTCCGCGACCCTCAGTCTCTCTCCTCCTCCTGTGTTGTGTTGCGAATGGATTTCAACTAACATATGTTCCATCAGCAGACACACACACACACACACACACACACATCTTCTGCTGATGGGATTCATGGTGTCATTCATCTAGGAACTCACACACTTTTACACTCGCGCTGCGGTTTCTAAACGGGATGGACGATATTCTATATTCACAGTGATTTTACTTGTGATGCACGAATCATTTTTAAGTTTTTTTTTTGTTTCGTTTAAGTTTATTAACAAGTGTGTCATTAGATTAGATTGACAATATATAAGTATAAACATATATAAACACAATTAGAGTTCGATGAGAAGTTTGGAATAATTATGTTTCTTTTTATGCTCACCAAGACTAGACTGGTGCACATTCAGATTTGCATCACAGGAATAAATTACATTGTAAAATATATTCAAATACCAAACCGTTATTTTAAATTGTAATAATATTTGACAATTGTTTATGGATTTATTTTATTTTTGAAACTATTAAATGCAGCCTTGGTGAGCATAAGTCTTCTTCCAAAAACATTTTAAAAATATTAAACACTTTTGAATAAAAATGTATTTTCCATGAATCAGTTTTAAAGCTGTGATTTAGGGATGGGATATTTATTTATGCCATTATCCAAAATGGCTACTGTGACTTTTTTCTTTTATATGTTTGTATGTGTATAATATATATATATATTAGTGCGGTCAAATCGCATCTAGCATAAAAGTTTGTAAATATGTGTCTATATATATATATATATGTGTGTGTGTGTGTGTGTGTGTGTGTGTATATATATTGTGTGTGTGTGTATATATGTGGGTGTGTATCTATATATGTGTGTGTGTGTGTATATATATGTGTATGTGTGTATATATATATATATATATATATATATATGTATATATGTGTGTGTGTGTGTGTGTGTGTGTGTGTATACACTCACCGGCCACTTTATTAGGTACCCCATGCTAGTAACGGGTTGGACCCCCTTTTGCCTTCAGAACTGCCTCAATTCTTCGTGGCATAGATTCAACAAGGTGCTGGAAGCATTCCTCAGGGAGTTTGGTCCATATTGACATGATGGCATCACACAGTTGCCGCAGATTTGTCGGCTGCACATCCATGATGCGAATCTCCCGTTCCACCACATCCCAAAGATGCTCTATTGGGTTGAGATCTGGTGACTGTGGAGGCCATTTTAGTACAGTAAACTCATTGTCATGTTCAAGAAACCAATTTGAAATGATTAGAGCTTTGTGACATGGTGGAAGTAGCCATCAGAGGATGGGTACATGGTGGCCATAAAGGGATGGACATGGTCAGAAACAATGCTCAGGTAGGCCGTGGCATTTAAACGATGCCCAATTGGCACTAAGGGGCCTAAAGTGTGCCAGGAAAACATCCCCCACACCATTACACCACCACCACCAGCCTGCACAGTGGTAACAAGGCATGATGGTTCCATGTTCTCATTCTGTTTACGCCAAATTCTGACTCTAACATCTGAATGTCTCAACAGAAATCGAGACTCATCAGACCAGGCAACATTTTTCCAGTCTTCAACTGTTCAATTTTGGTGAGCTCTTGCAAATTGTAGCCTCTTTTTCCTATTTGTAGTGGAGATGAGTGGTACCCGGTGGAGTCTTCTACTGTTGTAGCCCATCCGCCTCAAGGTTGTGCGTGTTGTGGATTCACAAATGCTTTGCTGCATACCTCGGTTGTAACGAGTGGTTATTTCAGTCACTGTTGCCCTTCTATCAGCTCGAACCAGTCTGGCCATTCTCCTCTGACCTCTGGCATCAACAAGGCATTTCCGCCCACAGAACTGCCGCTCACTGGATGTTTTTTCTTTTTCGGACCATTCTCTGTAAACCCTAGAGATGGTTGTGCGTGAAAATCCCAGTAGATTAGCAGTTTCTGAAATACTCAGACCAGCCCTTCTGGCACCAACAATCATGCCACGTTCAAAGTCACTCAAATCAACTTTCTTCCCCATACTGATGCTCGGTTTGAACTGCAGGAGATTGTCTTGACCATGTCTACATGCCTAAATGCACTGAGTTGCCGCCATGTGATTGGCTGCTTAGAAATTAAGTGTTAACGAGCAGTTGGACAGGTGTACCTAATAAAGTGGCCGGTGAGTGTATATGTGGGTGTGTATCCATATATGTGTGTGTGTGTGTATATATGTGTATGTGTGTATGTATATATATATCTATATATATATATATATATATATATATATATATATATATGTGTGTGTGTGTATATATATGTGGGTGTGTATCTATATATGTGTGTGTGTGTATATATATGTGTATGTGTGTATATATATATATGTGTGTGTGTTTATTATATATTTACAAACTTTTATGTGAGATGCAGTTAATCGATTTGACACTACTTTTATATATTGCTATAAATGTGTATATATATATATATATACTTAGCAAATAATAAGATATATATTTAGATATGTATTGAATATTGTCAAAGGTTAAAAAATAGCTATTAATATCTAGTCTTTGCATACTAAAAAAATTCGTCAGATAAGTTTTTTTCACGGTCCTGACAAACCAGTAAGGTATAAAGATGATCATATTTTGCGTGTGATGTTTATATCCGTTTAAAGCGTGAGTTTCTCCTCATTGCAGCTAGAGGGAGTCTTAAGCTGAAAGGGACTCGGATAAAGCCGTTTCTCCACAGAGATCCTGCAAATGCTCAGTTTCCCAACAACAACAAGATAAAAGCTAAACAAATCGCAGAGGAAAAGGTCCGTTAGCAAGATGCAAAACCAGACCATTCAAATGCGTCTGCAGCCAAAAATGCATCTGATAATAATATTTTCACTTGCTTTAATGCAAAATACAACTGACTAATAGTATATACTTAGCATTAAAGCAAGCAATATAACTTCAACAACACTTGTTTTAAAGCAAAACAGCCTGAAACCAGCCATACGTCTGCATTGTTTCATTTAAAACTGTTGTACACACTGAATAGTAGCGATACACCAAAATCTGAAATAAAAAGTAATAATCAATACTCAATTAGTAATTAAGGCGAATCACGGCAGGCAAAAACATCTTTTAATTTTTCACTGGTCAATTTTGAGATTTTGGGATTTCTTCTTTCAGACTTGTGGTGAAAAAAAGTCAGAAATACACATTTAGGTCTTTATTTTACTACACTTTGTCTGTTTGCGTGTGTAGATTTCTCATAAATTCATCAAAAGTTGGCGTTCTCAATCCTCCCGCTGCTCCGCGATCTGCACCCTGTCATCACACACACCGTTAGAAAGCTCTCTCTCTCCTGTACAATGCTATCGGATCCAAATATGGTCATTTCCTTTTTATCAGCAACCAATCGTGGAAGTAAAAGGGCGCAAATGCGCAATCTCATTGGCTGATGCTAAATCTTTAAAGCCCGTTTTCTCAAAATGACTTTTCTCTCAAACTCCAAGTCCGAAATCTCCACTTCAGTAGCACCGATATACACCAAACCTTCCCAGTCTTGTACCTAGTTATATTATGAAGACATTTACAGAGGGATTTGTAAATATATTGTTCCTAGCCTGATTTATATAACATTTTATTCCAAAAAAAAGGCTATTGACAGTATATTCTGATTTACAGGATAACAAAAGTAGATATTTTAGATGTTTTCCCATCTAATATGTGAACACAATGAAAAAATAATTTTGAACCTGGCTTTATCCAATACTCAGATTTCTTTTTTTTTTTTTTTTATATGCAAATTAGTGCATATTTAATTAGATAATGCCTAATTTGCATATTTAAACATTAAATTACAGAAAACTTGTAATACATTTTTTTCTCATCTCAATGTTAGGTAATCAACTGGGAAAGTTTCGTGGTTAAATCTGCTAGTTAAAAAAATTACCCTATTCACCTGTAGTGTCTCGCCTTAATAATCAATACTCAAATAATACTTAATTATATGTAAACACTTAAATTGCACGAGAGCTTTTTAATTCTCTCAATACTTTATTTAAACATAGGCTATAATAACTCTATTAATGATTTATTCAAACATGCATTACACAATGAAGACAAAACGATGCCCTGACTGAGTCTAAGACCTTATTCTGAGTTCCAGAAAACGGTGAAAAATAATAATCCGACTGCAGACGCGATTGAGTAATTTTTGCTCCTGTACGGTAAAGTCAATAAAGGTGCTCTCTCAATCCTTACTTAATCATGTTTTTATTTCACACACATGGTGGCGGCTAATATTTGTCATTTACATTCCATTCAGTTCATTTGTTTAATTGCAGATTATTTTGATGATCTCAGTAACTTTCTGTTGATATTGCTTCTGTTGTCTTGTTACTCTTCTGTTGTTTTTTATTTGTTTGTACTTGAGTTGTCGGTGTGATTTTTGTTGCTGAGTGATGGTCGTCACGGTGTGTGTTGCAGGATTGTATTGGGCATCATCACAAAGAAGAATATTTTAGAGCATCTGGAAGAGCTCAAGCAGCGCGTGGAGCCCTTGGTGATTAGCCCCGCCCACTTCACCTGTTAGACTCCGCCTCTTAGGAGGGACGCATGACACTCGAGTGAAAAGAAAGACAGTTCTGAGTGGTTGCCCTAAAATAAGTCGCAATTTCCAGCTAGTTATAGATGAATGCAACAACAGATACAATTGTATTAAAGTTACTTGGCTAAATGTTTTATCATGTGACTATTCACTTTCACTGATGTCTGCCAGAGGAGTTTTTACACCACCCAGCTCTGAAATCAATCTCATTTTGAAATTAAATGCACAAACTTATTGTGCGACATAACTTGAACTGCAATCCTCTCAGGGTGGTCGAACTGTCCTACACGCGGGCTCCAAAATGAACTAAAGTTGCTCGCTGGTGATACTTAGACTTAAAAAATAAAAAAGATAATCAAAAGGCTTATCGAAGTCAAAATATTTATGTGGAATAGGATATACAACGACTTATTTTTTTACAATGGGACTTGATTTTTTCCATAAATACTTGGTGTTGTGTAACAGAACGGAGGTTTTCTTAAAGATTACCAAGACCCTTTGCTCCAATTAATTTGTGACCAGTAACTTTCTCTGTATTAACAAAGTTAAATAGGGTCGCCATTCATTTCATGTTAATGTCATTCATTATGTTTTTAAACAACATTGACCTAAGTGAAGTTAGTATATGGCCTCATTTACATTGCTTGGTTCAAGTGACCCAATTCCTATTTATTTATTTATTATTTCTGGCACAGATCTGATGTAACCTACAAACGTGTAAGCAGGAAAAAAGCACATGGATTCTGATATTCTCAGATCGGTTTCAGGCCTCATTCATATGTGGGATTAAACGAATGATGTCAACTCAGGTGGACACCAAGCATGATCACGTGACTCTCTTCAATGGCACAATAGAGAGCCTAAGCCCCTCCCCCTCCACTTCCGGCTCATGTGAGCTTATTTCGGAAAAAATGTGTATGGTAGTCAACTTGTGTTTTTATTCCGTCTGAACTGTGCCCTGAATTACAAAAAAAATCGCGAAAATCGTGAAAATCGCTCGATGAACTACATCTCCCGGGAAGCGAAACAACGAGCGAGATCCGCTGCTCGTGTGTGTGCAGTCTGGTACAAAACACTCAGGCATGACGGCGTAACGTTACGATTATAACGTAAGACTATAGAAACAATGACAGACGTTAGCTTCAGTAAAGTTAGCTTCAGTAAAGTTAGCTTCAGTAAAGTTAGCTCCAGTAAAGTTAGCTTCAGTAATTCAGTAAAGTTAGCTTCAGTAAAGTTAGCTTCAGTAAAGTTGGCTTCAGTAAAGTTAGCGTCAGTAAAGTTAGCGTCAGTAAAGTTGGCGTCGGTAAAGTTGGCGTCGGTAAAGTTGGCTTCAGTAAAGTTAGCTTCAGTAAAGTTAGCCTCAGTAAAGTTAGCGTCGGTAAAGTTAGCTTCAGTAAAGTTAGCGTCAGTAAAGTTAGCGTCAGTAAAGTTAGCTTCAGTAAAGCTAGTTTCAGTAAAGTTAGCCTCAGTAAAGTTAGCTTCGGTAAAGTTAGCGTCGGTAAAGTTAGCTTCAGTAAAGTTAGCGTCAGTAAAGTTAGCGTCAGTAAAGTTGGCTTCAGTAAAGTTAGCCTTAGTAAAGTTGGCTTCAGTAAAGTTAGCTTTAGTAAAGTTAGCTTCATTCATTGAGAGAAAAGGTATGACGTCACATGTGCGCCTTTGGGGTTTGTAGTCTTTGTAATTTCGTATTTTCGCAGTCTTATACCTCAACAGTTTTACATCAAACTGCGACTTTCTTGACTTTAAAATGTATCTTTTAAATTGACAAACATCATATGTGTAATTCAGGGCACAATTCAAACGAGATCACCATTGACTACCATACAATATTTTTCCGAAATAAGGTTCCATGGTGGTCGACCGGAAGGGGAGGGGCTTAGGCTCTCAATGGAGGATAAAAACTCCACCTAATTTTTTGCTGCACTTTAAAGATGGTGCGGAAAGCAAACGCTTGTATAATTTCGTCTGCATCCATTGTAAATCGAACCGTTTTTACTTACCTTTTCGGCCTTTTCCGGGTCAGTACGTCTACCATGGGTTGATTTGCCAAGTTTATAGTCTAAGTAAGGGTTAATGCCCGACGAGGTGTCCATTGTCAGGTATTAATGGACGACAGCAAGGCAATGGACACCTCGAAGGGAATTAACCCGCTTATACCATGGTCACTTGCCAAATAACAAATTTTTAAAACATAAGTTTATATTTGAATTATTTTTCGAAAGTTTTTACAAACAATAACTTGGTTTCCCTGGTTACGCCTGACGGTTTATTTAGCAACCGGAGATATTTATAGTCCGCTCATAACGGCTAACTAGATGTTTGTTTTGATACAATAAATTGTAAACGGATACTTTGACTGCCTGTTGCTATGGTTACTCGCAGCGCATTTATTTATTAATTTCGAATGGTAAACAGTCAGTTTCACCAGAACTCCTTTACTAGGTGTCCTCTTTTACTTTTTAATGGGCACCCTGCAGCCAATCAGAATCGAGTATTCACCCAGACCATGGTATAAATGCAGACATCAGATATGGGGCGCTTTTAAAAGATGTAAGCTGGTCGTCAAAAAGATAAGGATCTAGTCTACAAATGGGAATTGGGCATCAAGACCTGCAGTGTAAATGCGGCCCGCGACCCATGTTGAACGCGGTTACATTTTGGACCCTCGCTTCCCGGACGTTCCTCCTCTGCAGACATCATGCCTCTTGTAAGACCTGCTTTCACTCAGATTGTTGCTCCTGTCCTCGGCCATCCCAGCAGGGAAGAGTAGTCTGTCACATTAGCCGTGGTGTCTTAGAAACGCACCTCCCCTTTCACTTCTGCATTGTGCACGTGTACTCACTGAGCACATCTAATACACATGCCGTGATGTCCTTCATCTAAATTTGATTTCTGTTTGTTTTCCTTTGTTGCTTAATGCTAAATTCCTCCTCCCGGGGGTTGCCTGGTCTGCGTCCGCTGGGCTACAGATCGATGACATCTGACCCCCCGCGCAGCTCCGCCCCGGCACGATTGGCGAGTAACTGTCGTGTGCAGCGGACTATTTTCTCATTCACCAGATCATTTATTATCTCTTCATCTTTGTAGTCACAGTAGCTGTCACTAGGATGCTGTGTTATTACCATGTGACTCCAGAATGGTAGCAGTTCCTGTAGTATGTAGTCAGCAGTACCTGTCCCCTAAACCAAAAAAAGTCCTCACCTGTCCTCTTTCAGTTGTCTGGTTTCCACTTTCTTCCTGTCCGCTGACATCTCACAAGCATTTCACAAAGGTTTGACAATCGTTTCACGAGCGTTTCATGCCTCTAGTTTGGATGGATTCTCGCATTTCCGGCTCTCGTCAAAATTGTCACACCTTTTATCTGTGATACAATCTGTCATCAAGCTTAACTCCCTTTTTTCGAAAGCAAAATCAAGAGCGTATTTAAAGTGAAAGTGTTTGTCGAACAGCCACATTTCGAAAGTTCGTCAAGAGAAATGAGGGTTTGAGTATCCATCTGGAGGAAAAACAAAACAGTGTTGGAGGTAAAGCGTTACAAATAATGTTACATAATCACGATATGACTCGCAGCCTGTTACTTCTAAAAGTATCGAGTTACTTTTTTAAATTCACACTAAATGCCCACGTTATTTTTATACACTTTTACACTAATAAACATACAAAAGCAGTGGAAAAGTAACAATGTGGTGTAGTTAATTGTTTTTTTAATAATGTTTACATTTAGTAATTGGTTTTAATATTTTGAGTAACGTAACACTTACTGTAATGCAGTAATATCTCTTGAAAAAGAGTCTCAACAAGTCTCTTCCTGGTTAAATAAAGGTTTAATAAATAATAATAATATCACTTTGTCTGTTGAACGCCTATATTTCCAAAGAGAAATTAGTGTTTGTTTACCCTATCATTTAGAAAAACAAAGTGTTACAAATAACACGTTACATAATCACATAGTTTTATAAGCAACTGGCTGTTAGTTACACAAAATATTGTTACTTTTTTTTAAAATTGACTTTATAATGTCCAAATTATTTTTATACACATTTACACCACTAAATATACAAAAGCAGTGGAAAAGTAACAATGTGGTGTAAATATTGTTTTTTTAAATACTTTTTTAGTAATGTTTACATTTTTGTAATGTTTTTAATACTTTACAGTTGCCAGTAAAGTGTTACAAATAACATGTTACATGATCACATTGTTTTAGAAGTAACAGGCTGTTAATTACACTAAATATTGCGTTACTTTTTTTAATTGACACAAGCTACTTTTAAACGCTTTTTACATACATAAGTACAGAAAAAGTAAGTGTTCTTGTAATGAATTGGTTTTTTAATAAAGTAATACTTTAGTCGGAGTATTGTAACACTACTGTAATGCGGTTACATCGAACACGACATTGTCTTTGCTGCAAATGAGTGATCTAACACTTCAAAACTGATTTTATTCACTAATATTATGAGTATTATTATGTACTATAATTATGAATAACGTGATGTAACGCAAAACTAGAAAAGTCATATTGCAATGCTACTTTTCAAGTGACGTTCCCCAACACTGTGAACTAATAAAGCGCACGATATCCGTGCATCCTTTAAATATGCTCTTGAATTTGTGTTGGAAAATTAACTTCACTTTCTTGTTCACCAAGGCCAGAGTGTGTGGATGAGATGGAGGCGTTCACTCACTCGGTTTCACTTCTGTTTCGCAACACTTGCTTCTCGCTGTTGTAGGTGCTGTCGGCTCGTAGAAATAACGTAGCGTTTCCCGCCCTGAGTAACACGGCGTAACCTTCCACACTCTCTGCCCTTCTTCAAACCAGAGACTGTCAGCTGTCTGTTGCCAAGACCGAGGGTTGGATGAGTCACAAATTAGAGCAAAGATTTGATTCTGAACGCCAATTCAAGCCATTGTACAAAAATCTCCTGCGAAACTTGGCAACAGAAAAAGATGTCAGCTCTCTCCGCACTTGTCACAAATGCACATGGTAAATTTCTCTGTCTCTCTTTTCGTAGGCGCCTCCTTGGTGTTATTACAAAAAAAGATATCCTCCGTCACATGGCCCAGATGGCAAACCAAGATCCCGAGTCCATAATGTTCAACTAGCATCCTCCTCTACCCGAAACGAGGAAGATGAGAGCGAAGAGGAGGTCCGTTTACTGGACAATCCGTCCCTCTGACCACACGCCCCTATGGTTCCCTAAACCGCCCCAGTAAACACTCTGCCAGATGGGACCCAAACCTAGATTTGGGGTTACTTGCACAAGACTCCAGAAGGAGACTTTCGAGGAAGCTGCTTGGGAAAAGCTCCAGTCTCGGAGGAACGCTAACACTAACTCTCACACGCGCATGCAAAAAAAAAACATCCACCCCCGCGGTCAAGACACCTTAACTTCGGCCTTCGGGTCCTGCTTATTTGACCTCTTCGCCTCAAGCCTGAGAAAACGTGTCCTAATGAGGTGAAAGGTCAAGATGAACCGCTCGAAATGCGAGGAGGGACCTTCACCGCCGGGACCCAAAACACCCCAAAATGGACTCTATAACATTGTTTACCTGTTGTGTGTGTGTGTGTGTGTGTGTGGGAGAGAGATCCGGGAAAGAGATCGTGTTCGAACGCACCACAACATTCCAGTCGGGATCTGATACCGTTAAGCTGGACAAGAGATGTCCAGCGTCCCGTACGTGTGGATGCGTCGCCAATGCAAGTGGTTTTTATGAGTATTCAATATTGCGAGATGATCAAAAAATACAAACGTAGGAAATGCGCTACCTAGCGAGAGGACGTTGGAGGAGAACAGGGTGAAACTCGTCTTCATTCATCGTCTTCATCCTCGGCACTACGACGGCCAGTCTGAAGTGCAATGCGACTGTAGTCAATGAGCCAACCAACGTCTTCATGAAGATTTGTGCTTTTGGTAACTGGGAATGAAAAACAAAGACTTTTCTTTTACAGCTGCTATCCTGGCTACTATATTTAAATGTTTCGCAACTAAACTCTAATAGTTTGAAAATAAAAAATGTGACTTGACCAACTGTTTTTTTTTTAAGTTTGCAAACAAGCATTAATGTTCAAATTGGTAAATGTTGGCTCCGGTGCAGTTACAAAAATCACTATTCTCTGTATGTTCATATTTCATTATTGTGATTATAATGGTCTCTACTGCTGTTCATCCATTCATAACTAATCAAATGTTTGAAGGCCCTGAAATTAAACCATAAAATCACACATTTTATATATATATATGTACGCATCTGACGGCCAAGAAAAGCCTAAATTATTAATCTCAGAAAGAAATGCCCAGGTTGTATTTCTTTGAAAGCTTGTTTCTGCCACTGAATAAAAAATAAAAAGGTAATTCTGAGTTCTTATCTCACAATTCTGCCTTTTTTTCTCGCAATTCCGCCCATTTTTCTCGTAATTCGGACTTTTTTCTCACAATTGTGTGTTATAAAGTCCCATTCCCGAGGGGAAAAAAGGTTTTTCTCAGAATTGCGAGTTTATAGAGATTAGTTGCAATGACGACCTTGTTTATTTTTTATTCTGTGATGAAACCAAGCCTCCATATATCCCCCCCCCCCCCCCCCCCCCCCCCCCCCCCCCACAAAAAAAGCAATTTGCATAAAAACAATGAAGCCTGTTTTGAGACCATTAACATTTTGCATTTTGACCAATTTTCATGACAGTAAAGCATATTTTACCCACAAATCCAAGAAAATCTCGTTCTTATTACTGAAATTAAAATAACCATCTTGATTTGTGCATAAGTTGTGTAAATAAATTAATTGTGTCTCTAATACGCCAAATTGTCAATGTCAAAATGCATATGACAAGTGGTCCAAAAAGCAGGCTTCATTATGCTACATGATTTTTCTTCTAATTTTGGAATGATTTTGACATTTTTTTTATGGAGAATATAAAACATGTAAATACAGGCTGCTTATAAACCAACTGGAATGTTTTTGGAGATGCCAAAGCCTTCAGATTGGGGCACGACTGCACAGTTTCTTATTGGCACTGGTAAAGCGATGATGATGAGATGTGACTGTTAGGAATCGAGCTCTAGTTCATGTGTGATAACTGCTGTTGGCTCCTCCAGTTTGTTTTTGTTTTTCAGGAAATACACGGCACAGTTTTGCGCAGATTTGACTCTTGTGGTAACCATTGCTGTGCCCCGTTCTCTCTGTCGAACTGCATATTCTAACCTACCAGTTGCACTACATCGTCTGTTTTCCTGAAATTAAATTTTTAAATTGCATATTAGCATGTCATTTTTCCAAAACAAGGCCGAAGTGTTGTCTTGTTACAGATTTGGTGAAGTTATGTCCTTTTGCTTTGTTCCCATGGTGACCCTTCCCCTCTGAGTGACGTGATAGGTGTGGGCGGGGCCTCTGTGTTCTCATTAACCCTTGATGTTCCTCTGTTAATCAATGAAGAAAACAAGTTGTTATATATTGATCTAATTTTTTTTTATTTATACTAGTGCTAGAGTTGTACAATATGGAGAATTTTACCTATGATTGATGGTTTAATTGTACATTAAAAGACAAATATGTAAAGATTAAATTGTTTTAAATGAAGTGTAGATCCTGTGTTTGCAGTGCATTGCTTTCTCAGACGGCGTAGGGTGAAGACGGACCTCGAGGTTGCATGTTAAAACGCTCCTCAGAGGAATCAAAGTTGAACGAATGTAATCCAGTCAGGGAGTATGAAATCCATCAGCTTCAACTTTCATTCAATGATGTGTCACAAGAAGTTAAATTTGCTTTTGTAATGTTTTACATAACCTATTTGACTAAAGACTTTGCCTATGGAGATGGGGGTGTTTCGGAAACATGTTTGAAAAGTTCAGTTTAGTTATGATGATGACAGTGGCAAAGAAAAGGTGATGTTTAATTTAATAATTAAAACTTTATACCATGGTCTGTCTGAATACTCGATTCTGATTGGCTGGAAGGTGTGCAATAAAACCGTTTAGTGCTCAGGTAGTTTCAAAGTCAGTCGAATCACCGTGATATTAATGCGCTATTTTCGAGCTTCTCTCAGAAACATTCAGGGACACAAAAACGTATTAACGCTCACCCGTGACTTTTAATAATGAAATAGCTTCGCTGCTGAATCTCTACAATATTTCTCAGCAACGAGAGGGTGAGGGTTACATCGCCATTTTGAAACTCACAGCTTCGTTATCGAGAGACGATCAACAGAAGCAGGTAAGTTACGCATCTCTCTCTCTCTCTCTCTCTCTCTCTCTCTCTCTCTCTCTCTCTCTCTCTCTCTCTCTCTCTCTCTCTCTCTCTCTCTCTCTCTCTCTCTCTCTCTCATAATTCATTGATTAAAATAAATGTAATCTTACGCACTACTTTATCTCTGTGCAGGCATGATGCTAGATCTAACAAGCCTGACGAAAATAACCGTTAATTTTACCTTTCCGGTCCAATATTGCGCTGCAAAACATCAATAACAGTTTAAAGTTGTCAATGCTGGCAAATTACTTTGGTATAAACGGGATAATCCATGACTAGCAGTGCATTAAACGATTTTAATGCACTTCACGGAGGCAACGACCCTCCCTCTTAAAAAATGTGCTTCCATTTAACAATTAATTAGCCTAGCCTACTAGTAAGTTAGTAAACAAACTAGTAGTAACGTTATATTAATATAAAAAGCATCAGCATGCCTATATAGAGGTAGATAAACATTACTATTAGGCTATGAGCATGTTTGGGGCAACTGTATGGTCTCTAACCTCTATGGACATGAAAGTGGTAATATAAAATGCGAATTTTTCACATATTGAATTGTAATCTGTAAGAAAAGTTCTCCTAATCCACGTATAAGTGATGCAGTTGCACAGCAGCGAGAGGTTGTACGCAGTGGGGACACATGCATGGTTTCTCCTGTGGTTGCACAGGTCATTAGCAGCAGCGCCAGACTTTCCTGCCCGAGGACACAGTGACTCGATTCACACGCACACACATTAAAACTGTACAATGCGAGAGAACTGCATAAAGGTTCAGAAGGGGGGAAACACTGTGATGAGTCACAAATCATAACGTTTTTAACTGGTTTCTATTCTGTTTGAGTACTTTTTACTTTTAAGATCAGCAGCACATTTTAATTCTCATTACAGAATGGATATTGTGGACATCTCAGACTCTCATCTTGAATATGAATGAACAAATACTTATCAGTTTGACTACTTCGTCAAATTGAATAGTAGCCTAAACTTTCACCTTTCGATGGATTGCATTGCTAAGCCTTATAACATGTATGTTTACTTGCATGTGGTGTCTGTTTTCCAGGAAATGCAAATTTGTAAATTCTCATAAAGCAGAAAAGGTGTGAAAGTAAGCGAAATGCACATTCATATTTATTTTTGAATTAGATTGCAATTCATGAAATGAAAGTAAAGTATAGGCAGTCATAATTTATAATAATCAGCTTTCATTTGAATGATTGTATAAAACAAAACATCTCTCCGGTGTTTGTTTTATAATGCAAATGTGGTAATCAACTGATAATTTTCTTGTTTTGTGTGTGTGTGTGTGTGTGTGTAGAGTTGACTAAGTTTGAACCTTGTGTCATTTTCCACATTGTGTACAAAGGGACCTTTCCTGTGTGTATTTGTCCCTGTTCCCAGAGGAAAGCTCTTTCACTCGTCCCACATTTAAAGGCCTTCATTTGAATAAGTTTTCTGAAGAGCTTTCAGCCTCTTTTCATCTGCAAATGTTTTGCTCTCTGAACATGTAAATGGTTCATCGCAGTGGAACTGCAGATGGAAATGTAACCACATGCAACCATGCTGTCTTTCTAAACTAGGATTTGTTTAATCCTTCAAGGTTAAAAGGTTCAAATCAGTTTGAAAGATAAATACAAATCCGGTCCTAATTAAAAGAAAACAAGTTGACAAAAAGATTAAATCAATATTTGGTGATGAAATAGCATAACAAGATATTTTAGCTATTTTTTGTAGCCCTGCCAGTTTTGACTGGGAACACTACAAGTGTGACTTTGTGCCATTTTATACAAAATAAAAGCATTAAAAAAAACAATAACACTTGTGGTGTTCCAGGTCAAAAATGACAGCCTGCTAAAAACCAACAAATATTGTATTGAATCTTATTGTTAACTTGTTTTTTTTATACGCAATTTTTTTTGAAGGCTGGTGATTTTTGACCCAGACACCGTGGGTGTTACAATGTGGGAGAAAACGCACAAAAATTGGGAAGTTGTTAGACTCTGGGTGAGTAAAGTCAGTAAATGTTAGTCCAATGCAATAACCTTAATGTGTTTTTAGGTACAGGAAAATTCTCTCCGGGTCAAAATGACCCGAACACAACATGTTATAACCTTGCCTTCACTAATACCATTTAAATGACCTCACATCAGATTGTGTTTAGAGGTGGCCCTTTTTTAAATGCTAATGGTTAGTGAAATCTTTACCACATTTAGATAAAGAGAAAGCCATGTGTTAGCATATGTGCTTGCTCAGGCATTCAGTTTGAGAAGCTCCAGGAGAAATGGTTTTTGTCTGCCCATGCTAACCAGACAAACCGTCCGTGACTCATGGCTTTCGAAGGTTTGCTACTGTGGTGCCAGTGTTTGGCTTGGTTATTTAGAGACACTCCTTCGTCCTTCCACACTTGAAGGCAAGTATGTGGTTTCTCTCCAGGATGAACTTGTGTTTAATAAAGAGGGGTTTTTTTTCTTCCAATAAATCACAATTCTAACAAGTTAGGTTCACATTGGAATCTTTGAATCGGGCAAGTATCCGTGTAAACACATCTCAAGTTAAGGTAAATAGTTGAGAAATTAAATGTGTATCAGTATATTGGATCCATGCAGCTCTTAAAGTGACAGCGGCCTAATATTCCTGCTGTCTGTTTATAATCTTAATCAAACAACAAAAGACAGAACAAAGAAACAAATCACTCACTGCTAATGACTGAATAACTTTTGTAACTTTAATAATCATTCACCTTTATTTCATTTATGCAGTGTTCCTGAATTTCTGTTCCTGAAAAACTTATTAAGGTTACAATGAAATACAACAAGGTCTATTTTATTTATGTATTAATTTTTTTGTGTGTGTGTTGGGGCCAGCGTATCCTTAGCTTTGAGCCCGGCACTATACGTGAATTACCTCTCGTCTCTACGAATCATGTGAATGCAAGCAGTGTCAGTCTGCCCTATCGGAAGCATGTGTTCATTGCGCCCGAGGCTTTCGGTTATTCAAAACTTTGCCACACTGAGATCTTTTACAGGGGACCTAATATGCAAAATTCACTTTTACAAGGTGTTTGAACACTGATGTGTCCACAGTGTAAACAACCTGCTTATACTGGTTAAAATCCACCCACTCCTTTTATTTTATTTTTTTTATTTATAATCCCCATAAATCAGAAGCAGTGTCTGAAAATATGCTGTTCCAGATTTCCCCTACAAATGTGATTCCAGCATGAAAGTCCCGTGACTGATGACGATGTGCCCTGTTGACCCAGATCCTGCTCTGAGCGAGTCTTGTGCTTATATCCTCGCTATAGGACCCACTGATATCAAGTCTGCGCCACATTAACCTTACAAATCTTCTGTTATTGGATGTACCATTGAACAAAAGAGTCTCCATAGACTTCTGGCATCTGAGCCACTCAGTTTCATTTATGACGGACATGTGCCGAAGAAAATAGGTAAAGTCGTAAATGTTTGTGCACATCATTTTACGCTGGACTGCTTCACAAATGAGGGTCAGTTCAACGCTGGATTTGCACAAAAGTTGATTCTGAAAGATGGGTCGATACCAAGTGGCAACCATCCAGTCTCTCTCTTGAATCAAACATGGAAGTGACTTAAACTGCAGTTCATCGACTGGCCACTAGAGACCGGCTGCAAAAGAGAGTCAATCCCATAGACTCCCATGTTAAAATCCCCAACTTTACAGCAGAAAAAAACGTGTTTACAGACTGGTACAAAAAGTGGCTTTGGTCTATATAGCTAATTTTGCCCTTCATGAGAACTGTGAGGGGGTGATTTTCTTTTTTATAACTCATCCGTTTAAATTACATTAAGCCTTAAAGTTCTGCATAATTAAGGGCGTGGCCACTTGAGTGACGGGTGGATTTCCGCTGATGTCACTACTAGCCGTATGTCTGTTACCCCCATGTCACCTCAGCTAATCGCTTCTTTGCCCATTTTCGGTTATTCGGGAGTGACACGCTGCCAAGATACGCACAACCGGCACATCCGGGAACTTAACTGTCAATTTCGTCCCCGCCCCTTTTTGGGGGAAAACAAACTAGACTTCCCATAGACTTCAATACAAAATAACGGTAAAAACCAACGTCCGTACACAGCCGGCAGGCGTAAATAACTTAAGAAATCAATTATATAAAACATGTCAAGTAATTATATGTCCACCCTGCCTGCCATAGAGCTTGAAAGATACATACACAAACTTAATTTGGTCAATTTAAAAACACGTCCCTTTATTCTCCCAGCGTCAAATTGGTGTAACAACCCCACCCAGTGGGGTTATATATATATTATAAGATATATTATAATGTATATTATAAGACATAATATATACATTTAAAGATGCTTACATTCAAAAACCATTAAAATCATTCACTGGCTTACCATGGTGACTCGATGAGGTACGACTACGAGTAAATGTCCGGGAAAGACACCTCTGGCCACTGGGTGGGGTTGTTACCATAGACAGTAAAATAATTTATTATTAAAATAAATAATTTGAGGCTGGGAGAATGAAGGGACATGTTTTTAAATTGACCAAATTAAGTTTGTGTATGTATCTTTCATGCTCTATGGCAGGCAGGGTGGACATATAATTACTTGACATGTTTTATATAATTGATTTCTTAAGTTATTTACGCCTGTCTGCAATGAACGGACGTTGTTTTGTGACGCTATTTTGTATTGAAGTCTATGGGAAGTCTAGTTTATTTCCCCCAAAAGTGGGCGTGAACCTTTTCAGAGACATTCTATGACGCAGCGCCGGTTGTGCGTATGGCGATGGCTGGCTCCGCCCACTTTGGCCTTCAAAAATGCTCTTTCAAAACTTCAGAAACCTACGGATGCTAACTGATGAAGTTGAATAAAGTTAACCACATCAACTACATAAATTCAACTAGTGG
The DNA here is from genome assembly GCA_029959095.1 of Rhinichthys osculus. NCBI lineage: Eukaryota > Metazoa > Chordata > Actinopteri > Cypriniformes > Leuciscidae > Rhinichthys > Rhinichthys osculus. The sequence goes on along the minus strand of JARWKJ010000003.1, from coordinate 59,315,640 downwards.
TTCAGAAACGTCCTGTTGCATTCTTCAAGTAACTTCTTCCTCTGTAAAGTCTCTCCATCAGTGTCCAACTCCGGTTCGAACAAACATGACGCAATTCCTGGCGTTTTGGCTGCGTGAGACTCTCCAGTTTTGTTGTTGCCGGAGTATCCGAAGCACGAGCTGTAAAGGCTCCGCCCTCGTCTGGAAATGAGCTGAAACTTCACACACATTCTGGGGACACCAGAGACTTGCATTACATCTGGTAAAACAGGGCATAATAGGTCCACTTTAAAGCTTTTTTTTGGGTTGAAAATTATCCAAAATACATATTTGAGAAAATACATAACCAGCCAGTGTTCAAAACTCTCTGCTTGCCGTAGCTCGATTCAAAGCGGTAAGCTTGTAATAATGTTTTTAATTCCAGTGGTACTAGTGGATTTCCGCAGGAGATTCGAGCAAGTCTTTGCGTCATTACGTCACATCTGTACACATAAAGAAGGAGTCTCGGCTAGTAGGCTATATTGCGTGTGAGGATGCTGGAGGTGGAGATTTATAGCCTTTTCTCACTGCACTTGATATAATTAAACTTATCAATTTGATGGCGGATCCAGAAAGGTTCAAACGACAATCACCAGTGAGAACTGGAGACTCACCCGCTGTAAAATGCAAAAGACTTCGTTCGGACTTCGGAGTGGCTAACGTTACAGAAAAAAGCAACCGGCCCATGCGAAAATAATGATAAATATCGGAAGGACATTACATGTAATCACGCAATGCTGACGTTGTTAACATTAGCAATTTGAGAACATTTGCACGGTTTTGCGTGATATTATAAGCGATTTTTAGATTTAATCAGCGCGATGTACTGCAATGTCAGAACCAGAACAAAAGTGAATGTTACTTACTTGTTCAGATGACATTTCCCGGTGAAAATTATTATGTTGGTCATACTTCCAAAAAGAATAATCTGTGATTCTGAATGCCAGGATCCACACCGGCGCGGCGACTGACAGCCGCACACTCTCCTCAAACACTGTGTTCATCCGCGCTGTGCACTGCCGAGGCACAACTCACGTAAATGTTGATAATTCCGCGAATAACTGCAATTGCAGATTTCGAACAGAGATGAGGAAAAACTGCGGACTGCAGCTTTAAAGTTAGCTCTTATCTTGTGAATGGTTAATCCATGATTCATAATTGCTTCTTAATCTAGAACCAAAATGTATTAATTTACTTCATCCTCTAAAACGACTTCTTTTCCGCTGACTTCATCATGATGACATGAACAAGAAAATAAACACTCACCACAAATATCATTTGAAGAAGAGGACAGCTGGAGAAACAAGTCAATTCCGGATGAATTTATGATCACGTTTTGCCCTAAATTTATTGACTTGTTTTCTATAATCATTTGGTAATTCACCTGAGACAATACATAATCGCCGTTGTGAATTCAAAATAAGTCATTTACATTACCAAAGTAGTTCCCCAATCGATCTTCCAACTATATATATATATTTGAAATATAATCTTATCACTCTAATTATTTCATAAAAGTCATTAATATTGCTTTATGAGCAAACGCTTCACAGCATTTCAACAGAAGTTTTACATTTACATACAATTGCAATACATATAACATTAAATTGCATATTTTGAGTGATTTATATCACTGCTCTACACTAATGAGTAAACAGTTGCACAATTATTATTATTATACTCTTACAGATGGTATATTTTGTTCAGTGAATCTATGCAATATGACTGCTAATCAAAAATGACCTAAATTAATCAAATACATTTAAATCTACTAATGTTCCAAGGTTTAAAAAAAAAAATCATGATACAGATTTGGTCCAACATGAGGTCAAGTGAATAATTAGTATAATTTTTCATTTTGCACCTTCAAATCAGACATCTTCATATGCAAATCAATGAGCACAAGATCGAGGGCATCAGTCACATTCAGCAAATGTCTACAGCATTTTATTCATGCATTTTAACAGTAGCATATATATAACTAACACATTTGAACTGAAAACCTTTTATTCGAACACTAAAACACAATCTACTTAGTCAATAAACGTTTGAGTGGAATATAAAAAAAATGTATTTGTGAGGCAAGGATCTTTAAAGCTCTTCGGAGAAAATAAAATGATCTGCAAGGCACTGAGATCAGCAAGCGTCTATGAAGAATGATACAAAAGCTTATCGAGAGTTTCCCTCCTCACCTGAATGAAGGCAAACACACAGAACATCATTGGTACAACAGCAGCTTTATTTCACTACTTGAACAGCGTTTTGAAGAGTATAATGGCCATCGTTTCCTCTGACACTCCTGACCAGGAACAATCTGAATGACTAGTGCTTAACCTGATAGATAGATAGATGTTACCATCAGTGCGTTGGACAAACTGCAGGTCACTCCGGCTTTAGAGGTCCGACCAAAGCAAGATCAGCAACATTGAAGAACTAGAACACGTTTGCACGGAAACTAAGAGGTAAAGCCTTTTTAAGAAGCAAAACTATGGCTCTGGGATATTACAGGAGATTAAACATCATCAAGACTCTGTTATGTAGAGTTTCAAATAAAACAAAGACGCTTGCAACGGTTTACTCTTAGGAAAGAAAGAAAAAGACACCGAGTTGTGCATTTGAGACTAAAACACTTACTGTAGTACTACTAATAAAGTAATAATACTATGTTTAATTACAGTAACAGTACAAGGACTCCAGTGGAAACTCGACTGAGATTTCTCAATGTTATTCAAGGTGTCGATGCCATTTACCTGGCCAACATGACACAAAGGATAAATAACACACAGCTGACAAGTTTACACAAAGTCTCTCCAAATCCAGCATTGAGAAAAGATTGACATGCATTCTTCATGCATTATAAGAGGGAGCAAAATCTTAATTTTGTTGTTTTTTTTTACTATTCATCTCTCTTGAAAAATGTTTGATTTCTATTAAATGGAAAATGCACTTCAGCCTCAGATGGTGTGTGTTTTTCTTTCAGCCAAATATATTAATTCAGTCATCCGTTCTCATTCATTCATGAAGTGGATAATCTGTAACTACATCCAACGGTAAAACTACTTCCTGTCTGCCGATTAAGACACGAGATGTGAACTTTGTGTAGTTTCTGTTAACTACGCAAGACAGAAATAATCATGGGCAAACCAGGATTTTCTAAATAAACAGAGAACTTTGCCTCAAAATACATTCAGCATGAGTATTCATTGTCATTGGGAAGAATAATTTAACAAGTCAAACTCAAAAGAAGTGACAAGGTTATATTTCACCCCAAAATCAAAAGAAATGTTTTTTTTTTTTCAAAACGGAAAATTACATTTTTAGGAACATTAATAATTTTTTGGGATTGTGACCATCATTGTAAGCTAAGTTACTCCCTAAATTATCTTTACTGTAATGCAAAAAAAGAAGAAAATCTCATTACAGTAATACAAATACACTTTGATTATATACTCATAATTATTGCACTGACAATAATTCTGTTTTTTTAACTGAAATCAGCAGTTGTTACAAACACAAGCATGATGTCTATATTTTAAATGTACAGTAATGAGAACGACATTTATTGCATTACAATAGCGGGGTTTAAATTGCTAAACTGAAATGAGTCACAATGTAAAAGCTTTATTTTCTTTCAGCAAAATGCATTTTCTCTTTTTTCCGATTGATTTAACGGCGAAATACGACCCAGACACTTTTAACGGTTTGAGAGATTCACGCTAACACAAATGCAACTTCTACGAAAATCAAATCTTGACCTTTTTTCTTTCCCCAAGAGAATGCATGGCGAGCTCATTACCCTTAGTTTAAGATATTACACATGGCTTTCGTAAATGACTTGGGTATTCTGCGTCGTAACGCCCTCCTCTTCGACAGACTCCGCCTTGATTTCCTTCTCTTCAGACTCCGCCTCCAAAGGCAGCTGATCGTCAGGCGGTGGAGAAACCACTTCAGGAAGAGGCGGAGCTTCCATGTTACAGCATCCAGCATCGGCTAGCGGCGGATGAATGGAAACCTGAATGGCCATGTGTCGAGGCTGCTCGTGAAGCGATGCGTCGTCCGAGTCCGCGGCCGGAGACTCGCTGCGTTCCCTCTCCCTCGCTCGCTCTCTCTCGTGCAAGATTGAGAAAACGTCCCTGGAAGTGCTGACGACTACACCGCCGGGGCCTTCGTGAAGCTCGGGTGCTTGTCGGACGAAAGTGTGTCTCATTTCCTCCACGCCGACCACCTCGAGGATCTCCTCCATGAAGGTGCGGCAGTTCATGATCAGCGGCGGGAGCGGGATGCTACGCGCTAACTCCTCTATGTAGCGCGCGAACTCCATGGTCTTGAACTGCGTGACCTTCGCCAGCTCCAGCGTTTTGGCCGAGGTAATGATAGGAATACGCTTCGCGATCTCAAAGGCCTTCTGAAGCTTTTCGGCACCTTCTGTTCGGAAAAAATCGTTGATGGCCTTCTCGGTTTTCTTCAGATGGCTGCTCATCATGCAAAGGCGAGTGATGTTGAGAATCATTATGATGGTGAACGTCACCAGACACACCACCATATAGTACACACCCATATCTCCATTGGTGAAGACCACGCGCAGAGTCACGGTGCAGTTGGCCTTGCCGTACGCATTGGAGGCCACGCATGTGTATTTGCCACGGTCTGCGAACGTGATGCTGGTGATGTTGAGGATGCCATTGTCCAGTAGCCACCATTTACCATCTGAGAGAGAAGAAGAGAGAGAAAAATCACATACTGGAGATCATGGAAGGTCTAATCCGTTCACTTAAACTTCAGTGAAATCCTAAACTCCAACAGTGTTTATGTGTACATAGGGTTGCCAACCGTTCCGTATAATACGGAATCGTTCCGTATTTGACACATAAAAGGCTTGTTCCGTATTGAAATGATACGGAACGCACTTTGTTCCGTATTTTTGAGAATCAATTCAGTGCAAATCCATGACAGACGCATAGCTTCTAATATATATGTCAGACAGACTATGATGAATGAACGAAGACCCGCTGCTATAATGGCAAATTCGGGGACTTGGCGCCACCTTGACGGGCTCTGACGTGTAATGACGTAGAGTTGGCTCATTGGTCGCATGTCAGAGGCGCCCGCGCCATTGGATGTGCAGTTGCCGCAGCGCAGCCTGAGCGAGCCAGACGCTCAATGTGCAAGCTGTGCAGCTGCAAATGCATTTTACAGGCTTCAGTAAATCGAGTAAAATGTGTTTACGAAGACATTTGTAGGCTATGATCATAGACTGTAAAAAATAGGCTATGATAAGAAAAACTACTAAAAAAAATTTGTAAAAAAATTTTGCACCGGAAAGAACATTCTAGAAGTCTAATTCTATTGAATAAGTTCGCACAAGGCTACAGAAAACGGTTGTGTTTATTTTTCTTCAAATGCAGTCTAAGCCGATGAGTTTCGAATGTTATATGTTGTATTTATTTAAGTTAAAAATAAAACGTATTATAATCTAAACAAAATTAACAAATACATGGTTCATTTTTGGCAAAATGATCATGATAGCCTTTATATATCTGTGTGGTTAAGTCTTGTATATTGATTAAGCCTACTTTGCTATTCTATAAATATATAGGCCTAATAAGTTGCATTATAATATGATAGAAAATGTATGAATTTCAGAGCTGCAGGTATTATTTTACTTCACTATGTAAAAAACAACAACTAAAATGCATAGAAAAACAAAAAGCATACATAACGAGTTTTTAATATTTCATTTGTTGAATGTGTTCATCATTTCTTTGTATGACAGCCTGGATAAAAATGATGTCCACACAATTCGTCATGTTTCATTGCATTATTACAAATAAAAGTCCAGACTCCAAACACAACTACGCAAGTATTTAATCATTTTGTGTTTGTGTGTGTCATTAACTTTTTTGCTCACCAGCCACTGTGGCTAGTGGTTTTCCAGAGTTATTCAGCAATTTCACTGGCCACAATTGTGACATTGATACCATGGGGAAAAACTGCCATATAGATATTTTTTATATTATCTCATAATTTGGCAGCAGGAATATTAGGCTGCTGTCACTTTAAGAGCTAACGCACCGACTCATTATACTAGAGGTCTGCGCGGGGCTGCTTTTTTTAAATCCCGCTACCGCTTAAAATTCACTCTGTGTTTACCCGCTATCCGCTAACGATGATTTATCCCGCTATTTATATCTCGTTTCCAGAATCTCACATTTAAATTCCCCCTACTGAAAGAGAGAGATTTAGTTTAACAAATATAAAATGTAGGCTATACAAAAATGGTAGCTATTTGTTATTTTTATTTGTCTTGTCAAGATACAAACTTTTAATATTTTACTGAAAAAAAGTCATTAAAAAAGCAAAAAACGAAATAAGAATGAACGAAAATCATTGGCTTATAGGCCTAGCTTTTACGAAATGAAATCACTTTTTTAACAGAACTATTTAACATCCATACAAGAAAAGAATGTCATGACGACAGTTTCAGCGTCTCTCGTCCAAAAAGTCGTGACCGGGAAGCAAAGGAAATAATTTGCCAGGTTGCTCAGTGCAGAATTCGACAAAATATAGGCCTATATATTTTACAGCCAATGCAAAATGTCACAGAGAAAAGTAAATTAAAGCGCGGATACACTGTTGTCAAAGGATGTGGGCTATTGTCAGACCGCCCGTTCCCGTCCAGAGTACATCCGAGTTACCGACCGCTACCTTCTTTTATTAGGAAATATAATCACGCGCCGCAAGAATTCTGATCGTAGGAATGCAGACCTTGTCGCGGTCAGAGAGGTGTGTGTGAGAGAGAGAGAGAGAGAGAGAGAGAGAGAGAGAGAGAGAGAGAGAGAGAGAGAGAGAGAGAGAGAGAGAGAGAGAGAGAGAGAGAGAGAGAGAGAGAGAGAGAGAGAGAGAGAGAGAGAGAGAGAGAGAGAGAGAGTTGATATTGTGTATCTAATCTTTTGAAGATTAGCCTAATATTTGAAGCGTTACAGATATTTCAGTATCGATATGTATATATATAAAAAAAAAAAACTTACATAGCACTTAGTTTTTATTATTTTAGATGCCTTTTTAAAAGACAATTGAAAAATGTATTCATTATAAAATTTAACCTGCCAAAGTGGCTAGTAGGAGTGACTTACACACCTCTGGAAAAAATCCAGAGAGTGATAGAACGGTATGTCTTTCTTTTGTCTCTCTCTTTTGAGCACTTTATTGTGAATAAATATCTTCCTTTTCTCAATTTAAACTCCCTTTTTTCTTGTTCTTTGTTCTTGTGTCCCTTGATCACGTCTACCAAGGTTAAAAGATCAGGGAAATCATTTATTTATTTTATGTTGTGTTCCCTCCCTTAGCCACTTTAGGGACGTAACAATATATATATATATATATAAATATACCCAGTATCTCGAGAACGTGTAAAAAACACCATCGCACCATCACTCCCAGGAGTTTCATAAACGGCAACAAATCACATTACAGTTTGCCAGATCACAATCAAGTGCTTCCCGGTTTTTCAGGTAACGTAATAATTCGATAATGCAAGAAAAACATCTTGACGTACAACAACAGAAGAAAACCTGGTGAGCCGATACAGAGGTTGCAGACAGAAGTGAAACTGGGATAAGAGGCAAAAATCTCAGGTTTTGTGCAAACAATTCAAGAGAGCGTAGTTGTTAAGCAAATCTATTACTTGTAAACCCACACTGTTTGTAAACCCAATGCTCTAGATTAAAGTACAAAACGTGGATCCATGGAGACTGTGGCCACGATTAATAGACTTTGCATACTCTATATTTACATACGGACAGTCGGACACTGATACGGGGTCAGCTTCTGCCTTATTTGTGTAGAAACCAGACAAACTGATCTCCGATCCTTTAACCTTACACCTGGTCCAAAGGACGCTCACACACACACATATATGCACAAGTGTTAAAAGTGAATTTATAAACTCCATATCAATAACTCAATTTTTGGCACCAGTCTGCCAATGCATTTCTTACTGGAAGCAACCTGAGAGATCAACACAATTCAGCAATTATGTAAGCAAAGCAAAATCACTTGATCTTTATTTGCTGACTATTAGTTCTAGTCTGTGTAAAGTCAGTAATTTGAAATCTAAATAGACTATTAACTTTCATAAAGCAAAATCCAGGTCTTATTGTGAATGAATAACATGCATTGATGAATCGAAATCAGGCTGAAATCTCTCGTTTCAAATTCCTGATGGTTAAAGTGAAGCTCCACATTTGCTTCACTAAAAATACAGTATGAAAGTAAAATAGATTGCGAATGTCATTTAACGTTGACTTTAAAGCTAACAACTAGGCTATGTCAGTCAAGTCATCCTGGTCATTATGATTTAGCCTCATTTTAAATATGGACGGTGTCGACGTGCTGTGCAAGACAAAACATGTCAAACAGTCTTTAGTTCACGCTCATTCTTCACACTGTAACACACCCAAATGAAAGGCAAGGATGTTTCCATGTCACTTCTGGTGAAACACTGCTAGTATTTTTAGCATACGCTAGGCCTGGCTCACACACCACCAGTAATCCTCCAAACATCACTTACACGACAGCTGAGAATCACCGACTCACGTTTTAGATCACCAGATTAACAGATCAAATCATTGCGTAACGGATTAAGCTCAAATCTCAGGAGAGGATGTCATGAATTATGGAAAATATCCACTGTGGTCGTTCCCAAAACTAAGACACATTTAAAACATCTCTAAAATCAGCACAAAACGGGGTTTTTGCAGTGAATGCATTTGCATTTTAAGTACAACCACTGGAGGTCTACAGTAAGTGTTGATTACCAGGGTTTCATTTTGAATATTAAATACACATTTTAAATATGTATTTCAATATTATATTGGATATTGCATTTAGCAAAGACAAAAGGTTTAAAAAGATCTCATGCAAATATGTTCGTCTTCAGTCGCTGTTGCATTTATAAACACTACTGTTCAAAAGTTTGGGATCAGTACAAATGTTTTTAAGAAATATATATTTATTTATATGCGATAAGTTGACCAAAAGTGACAGCAGGGCTTGTCATGCGTAACAAGTAAATCGGTCAATCACAAAGTTGCTTGTCTGGAGAAAACAGGATTTTTTTGTGATGTAAATAACATTTATTCTGAAGCAATATTCGCATTAGTGTTCTATCAGCTTTGAAATCTGCATATGTGATATATTTACCCCCAGGGCATTTATTTTACCTTTATAAAGGGCATTTTTCCCCCCCAATCTTATTAAATGCGTGCATCATCTTTCATGTCAAATTCATACATTTGATCAATAAATTAAATAATAAGACACTGCTGTTAACTTTCAAATTGAATAATTTACACTGAAAAATTACCACTGCATTAAATAAATGTTATGAGACTGTTTTAAATATTTTTTGAAAATACAAATAAGAAACGTTGGAAAGAATAATACTTTTAAACAAGTGACTGAATGACTTTTTCACTCATTAAGACATTAGTTCAAACGGCCGATTCGTTCAAGAATAAGGGAGTCGTTTATGAATGAATCATTGAATCTTTGACTCAACCGATTCGTTAAAAACGCTGAATCATTCAGTAACGAAAACACAGCCGAGCGTTGCTGTGAGATGCGCAATGTTTCTGCTGTGACCTTTGTTTGGAACTATTTTCACTGCTGAAACAGAACAAAAACACTCAATATTGTGCCTAAAAAATGTAATTGACTTCGATTTCATACAACAGTTCAATTAACAAGTAGGTAATATTATTTGTCTGAGCTACTCTGGCTCCGCCCTCCAACGTACTTCCGCTCAATTTTCCTTTTCCTTCAGTACTACGTCTGGGATGTGGTGTATTTGGTTTTCTCCGGTAAATTTTTTACAGAGGGAGAGCGAGTGGCTGAGAACGATGACGCTGATGTCGTGCGCTAGTTTGAGTCGTCATACGTCACGACCAAACGTCAGCGATTGGATATGGCAGATCCAGAGTGACTCTGGGCAGATCCAATAGTTTTAGACTTCAACAGAGGGAGCGAGGCCAGAGACTCTGTTCAAATGAAATGTACGAGAGTCTGGTGGGACCAGGCTACTCTGGCCAAGCAATCCCACACAAAATCTGAAGTCTGGTGATAAGAGACTGTTATCTGTCCCCAGATCACGATTAAAGCAGAGAGGAGATAGAGCCTTCGCTATTATTCAGCCTTCCGCTTTACATCAGACCGCCACAGTCTTTAAATCTTCTCTTTAAACCTACTTTTTTCCCCTTAGCTTTTAATTCATTGTGAGCTTCTGTCATGAATGTGTGGTTTGCCCTCGTCTCTTTATCGTGTGTTTTGGTCAGCCATGTTTGCCATTTTTAATATATACTGCTATATACTGAAAATAAAAACAAACTTGAAACTAGTCACATTTTCAATCATGATTTTCAAAACAGCACTCTTGGTCATGAGATGTTGCCTAACCGCATCATATATTAAAAATATAAAAACTCTTATTTTTAAACTAAATTTTTACCACAGTATTTTAACTAAGTTCTGCAGTTTTGATTTCTCCTCGAGAGCCTGAATGAGCCACAACAGCGCAGCCTTGTTACCATCAGTACATTATACATTATATATTATACCTATTATCCACTATCGATCATCAGCACTTACACTTAATGTAATAAAATCAACGTTTTAACCAGGTTATTTGTCCAGTCAGGCAAGTAAAATTCTCTCACTTGCCCCTTCAAAAAATCCACTTGTCCGTTAATGACAGTGAGAGTAAAAGATATTTATAATGCTACAAAAGATTTCTATTTCAAATAAATACTGTTCTTTTAAACTTTTCGTTTTTCAAAGAATCCTGAAAGAATACTGTATCACAGTTTCCACAAAAATATGAAACTGTTCAACATTTCAAATAGAATATTAGTTATTTTAAACTGTAATATTACCGTTTTAACTGCATTAAAATAAATGCCGCCTTGCTGAGTTATTAGAAAAATTGTGTAAACCCTTGAAAATGGTTTTCATTTTTGTTGTACATACCGTACTCAAGACTTAACGGGAGGTCTTCACACTCGGGTAGAGCAATAACAAAACTTCAACACTGCCATTTGGGTGAATCACAATGAAAGTAAATTCTATTATATATAGTTACAGGAATAGTAGATCAGATTTATATCCATTCTGCAGGGATACATTTAAGTCATCAAAATGAATGAAGTGACCAGGTGTAGGCCTAGTGATAGACGACAATGCATTGGTGCCTGGAGGTGTTAAACGTACCACTTATCTGCGTGTCAAGCAGGTGTCCGTGTGAGTTGAACCACTGGACATTTGGGAAAGGGTCACCGGTGATATTACAGTCAATTAAAGCACAGTTTCCCTCCCGGGCGATGATCTGGTTTATTTTGGTGAGCACCACAGGAACCGAGCCGTCACCATCTGCCTCTGTCCCGTTCTCTCTTGCATCTTCATCCACTGCCGAGATGTTCAAAGGCCCTGCCACACTAAAACTAATCATGGACACTAAATAAATGATCACGTATCCGTTCACCCTCTTCATTTTCTCTGGCATTCAGTAACAACAGTAGAGATAAGATGTCATTCTCCACCGGTCCTCATGTTACAGTCATGGAGAGCACAAACCACCGGTGTACATGATATTTCCTGCAGATGCATCACTGGAAAGACAGAATAAAAAGATTAACAATAAAATTTAAAAATGATTTGATTTGTCAGAATGACATGGGCTTTTAACTCAAGTTTTGCACACACAACCTGTGACTCCTCCTCCTCATCGAGCTGATCTTTATCACGAATAACAAGACGTGCTAAAACAAGAACTGACTCATATTTTCTGAGGCAGAAATCATCATGTTAATGGGTTAAAAGTCAAATAAAGCCATTTAATTTTATGCTATTTTCAACACTAACGTTATATTCGACGTCTGATGTACATTCAAACCACCTGCAACCTCAATATTACTCATTTAGAGGAAATTAAGATAAATCAACATGTTTTAAATAAAAAATGGGCACAAATAACGGCTTAATATGACTATACTAAATCAAATCGTGATCCGCATACTTGTGCTATTAGCCTGATGTCATTTTAAAAGCTTCTAACGTACGACCAACAAATCTATACGTTTACAAAACATTTAAATACAAACCAACTAAGACACGACTTGAGTTTTTAGGTAACGTTAGTTATATTCGCACAGTGTTAAATGTCTAAATCATATTTGCCACGTTCAAATGTGCTGAAATCAGCTCGAGCTAACTGCGGCTAGTCATATGACTAGTCACCATCCGCTAAGGAAGACGCATAAAAAATAAATTTCCCCCACATTCATATGCTTTAACCCTCGCCATTCAACATGAATATACAAGAAAACACCTACCGTTTACGTTTAAATCACGCGAATGTAAAAACGCAGTCGCAGTTTACATGACCGAATATGCGCCGCTAGCATAATAGCCGAAAACAGCCGCGTTTCCTTTTGTTACATTTCGCACAACGGTCACAAACACAGCGATATTTACTCGATAAACAGCGTTAACACTTACACCATGTTGTTCCACCGCTTTTATCTCTCGATGTTCGTCCTGAAATGTGACGTGCCGAAGCTCATTTGAGGTGTTTTGTGGGTTTGGTTTAAGTTGTGACCGAATAATCGTTTGAGAAATCCACGGACCCAAAAATAATGTACTGTGGGTGAAATATGACAGAGTAAAGCGTAATGTTTGGTCTTTAACCCCTCCTATCTTCGGTGCCTATCGGCTTTCTATTCCTCCTCCATCTTTTTTTTCTTCTTTTTGACCGAATTGACCCAGATTTTCCTGTAATTTGAGCTGACTTCGTCACCCAGTTTGGTTTATTTCCTTTTTTTTTTGCTGGTCCAATTGGTTAATTAAATGTTTTATTCCATGAATATAAAGCTTTTACTTCGTCCTTTAAAAAAATACTGTGCTGTAACTAGTTTGGTAGCCTATTACTGTACTCATGTGGATATTGAGTGTAACATTATTTGTAAGTACATTGGAACTATGTAAATACCATAATATATGAATATGATGTTACACCATTTGACATATTGCTTTCTATAAAAAGTAACTAACTTAATGGAATTAGTTACTCTTTCAGGGAGTAACTTAATATTGTAACATTACTTTGAAAAGTAACACTGGTTGTCAATTATTGCCATAGTATTTCAAATGACAATTTCCACTGTATTTGCTGTCACCTTGTACACA